>PVIA01006403.1:0-97991 GCA_004024845.1 Tonatia bakeri | reverse complement strand
AAGCCTGAGTCCTCATTGTCTGCAAGAAATCTCTTAATCTCTTGGCTACCTTACTTCCCTTGCTACACCTAAGCCTGAAACAATGACAGGGTGGTGCTGCCCTGTGCTGAAAAGGGCGGGTTCCCCAGGTGACCAGGCCTAAGAAAGAATATGTAAAATCCTGTGAAACCTGCTTTGTTTAGAATGCTCTCCATTGAATGAGAAGGGTCCAAGGAGGAAGTAAGTTTGTTCCTCAAAGTTTTACAGCTTTTTGACCCTGACTCAAAATAGGCCCTCAGACTTCCTTGTTGTCTATTGTTTGATTCTTTCTTCCTGGCAATAAGTAATGAGCTTTGCCTGAATTCTTATGCAAATGAACCCAATAAAAGTCTGCTGGGACAGGAGAATGGCACGCTCTCCCCTAGGGGCCCTCTCCCCTGGGTAGGGTGGCCCAGCGTACTCCCCACTAGAGGGAGTGGCCGAATTCTGTCCCTACTTCCCCACAGAACTTGGTTGTTTCTGTGTATGTTTTTCTAGTGGGTCGACGAGCAATCCACAGCATTCCATGGTCACTGCCGGTCAGTGGTCGCAACACCCCCCCAGCTCTGCTCTGGTTACTGTCAGTTTGTTCTGAATTTCAATGAGAGGCAGAGAGGTTGTATTTTGCTTGCTTGTTTGTTTTGGTGATTAGGTCCCATCAATAAATAAATGGATCAAAAAACTGTAGTACATTTACACAATGGAATACTATGCAGCAGAAAGAAAGAAGGAGCTCCTACCCTTTGCAACAGCATGAATGCAACTGGAGAGCATTATGCTAAGTGAAATAAGCCAGGCAGTACAAAAACCATATGACCTCATCTCCAGGCTATTCTTAACGTTAATCCTGAATTCCTTCCAGGCACATAATTAATAGCTCTTAGGTAAACTCTACTCTCTGTTCATCTACAACAGAGGCAGTATGCACTGTGGTGAAGAACCTGAATAGTTCCACCACTTAATACATCTATAATCATGGATAAATTATGTCTCTATTTTTCAGAATCATCATCTGTATGAAGAGATTAATATTTGTCCTTACCTAAAAAGCTCACAGAGGATTAAAATACATAACAATGATAAAAGCCAACAATGGTCCACATTATCTGTGAAGGTTAATTTTATGTCAATTTGACTGGGCCGTGGGGTACCTAGATAGTTAGCCAGATGTTATTCTGAGTGTGTCTGTGAGGGTGTTCTGAATGAGATTAACATTTGAATTGGTAGACTGAGTAAAGCAGACTGTCCCCCTAATGTGGGTGGGCCTCATCCAATCAGTTAAAGGCCTAAATAGAACAAAGAAAGGCTGACCCTCTTGAGAGTAAAAAAGAACTTCTCCTTCCTGACTCTCTTCAGCTGGGACATTAGTTTTTCTCTCTCTTCTGATTCAAATTTAAAAAATCAGTTCTTCCTGGGTATTGAGCCTGTCAAACATTCAGGCTGCAACTACATCATTGGGTCTATTGGTTCTCAGGCCTTCAGACTCTAACTGGAATTAAACCAATGTCCATCCTGGGTTCCCAGCTTGCTGACTGAAGATCTTAGAACTTGTTAGCCTCCATATTCATGTAAGCCAATTCACTCTAATTAATATCTATCTACTACATACAGTAGATATTATACATATAATATCTATATATAATATAAAAACAGTGTGTGCCCATCCACCCACCCATTCTATTAATTCTGTTTCTCTAGAGAACCTTAATACACTATCCTAAACTGTTAAACTTTACATGTGTTAATACATTTTATTTTCACAAAACTGTGTGATGAAGCTATAAATACTAACCTCATGTTATAAATAAGGAAACTGAGGCTTAGAGAAATTAAGGAATTTTCCCAGTTTCATGTAGTTCCGTAATACTAGAAACTGGGTTCTGCTCCTGCCTTGTACACATCAGATCCATCAGGTCCTCTTTGGACCACTGATGCAGATCCTGGCCTGCAGGATCCATGTATGTTATGGCTGCTCATGAACAGATACACACAGACAACAGAAGTCCTGTGGAGAAAAAGGGATGGCATGGACATTCTCTGAGAGAGAGCAGGTGAGAGGGCCAGAGAGAGCCAGTCTCTGCCTGAACAGGCTTTTATTGCTTTTCTGGGTACATTACATGGCACCTCTGTCATGAAGCCTTGCCTCAACTTCTTCTTCTTCCCCATTTAACCCTCAAAAAATCTGTTCCTCTTTTATATCATTTATCTTAATTTCATCTCTATCGTAAATTATTTTCATGGTTATTTTAACCTCGTTCCCAGACCCTAACCTCATTGAAAGTAAAAATCAGGTCTTATCCACCACCTTTGTCCCCCTCACAGCCCATTTATGAATGCAATGACTTGTGCATTTAGAAACTCACTAAGGGATTGCTAATTAGAATGAAATTCAACACTCACCACACTGCATCATGAATGGGATGGCCATGACTTGTCTTCTTTGATATTGAATAGAATCTAAAGACCTCTCTGTGTCCCCGTTATTCTGGTATCCAAATTCATTCCAAAACAATGTTAGATTTCTATTACCTAAAAGACAAATCAGACAAAGAGTAATAAAAGAAAATCAACAAAATTAAGATGATAAGCCAAGGAAAATATAGACATAAACACATGTTATGTACAGTATGATCTCAGCTATGTAGAAACTAATACACAGAAATAAGAGATTAAAGTCTTAATGTTGGTTTTCTCTGAGTATGGGTGAAACTAGTTTTCTCCTTGTATGTTCTTACATTTTCCAACCTGTATATAGTAAATATGCAATATCTTTATAATAAAACTAAACACAATAGTAGTGATATATATATATACACATATATATGTGTGTGTGTATATATATATTTTCAATAAAAATATGCTGATATTTAACACTTTTTTCTTACGTACTCCCAGGAGGGATGGTACTGAATAAACTTAAAGTCTACCCTTAACCCTACTGATACAAATATTTATGATGTTCCCTCACGGCTAGAGCTTCTTTACCGTTACTTTGTCTCTGGCTCCCTTTTCCACCAGTCTTCACTGTGTGTGCCCTGCCCTCACGCCAGATTCTCCTCTCCCTCTTTGCTTAGAAACAGCACTTGCCGTGAAGGACCATTCAGCAATTGTACCTCTAGGAGTCTTCTCTACAAACATACTCAACAATGGCCATATATATTACAGCAATATTTGAATAGCAAAAATAAAAAAGGGAAACAACACAAAAGCCTAGAATATAGAATGAATAAATTTCATTTCCAAACAATGAAACCTTTAAAACAGAGTATTAAAGCTAAACATATTGCTGTATTAAGATATCAAAGACAGTGTTTTAATTTTTTAAAAAGATGCCAAACAGCACACCTAATATAATCAATTTTGTGATTTATAAAAAGCATATACATATAAAATTTTACTGAATACATTTTTTTCCCTGAAAGGATAAAAGATTTTTAGTAGTGGATACCACTGGAGAAACAGAGGCTGAGAGACAGACAGGGGGAGATACTTTTGTTTTCATTTTTTACTTTCTGAAAACTTTGAATATCATTATATGTGCATGTATTACTTTACAACACATTTTAAAAAAGAATTTATGTTTATCATTCTGTCCAATATGGTAACCACTAGTCACATGTGGCTACTGGGCACTTGAAATATTGCAGATCTAGAACATTTCATCAACGAAGTTCAAAAAGTGAAGTTCTAAATTATAAATCTTGGAAATAAAATACATGCAATAGGATCAGCAACATATCAACCTTACCATATGACTGCGTAATTCATGCAAAATACAAATATACATCCCTACACCTTACTAATTGCATTAAAATTTAGATTCAGAATGCTCTCTGCCTGGAAGACCAGAAGGGAAGGGATTCAGCCTTCAAAAGAGAGTTTACAACTGAGCTGGGCTAAAAGCTGCCCTCACACATTCCCAGATTTCCCACTATCTCTTCTCAAAATCCCTACCAGTTCTCGTCTTAAATTCCCATTTTTCACAACTCGGACTTTCACATTTTCATTCTTTGCTCAGCATTTGGTCTAGGCCCAGGCCAGACTCCATGTCTCTGCTGCACACCAAGTCCTGACACTCTCTTCGGTGTCTGGACAGGGCTTATAGAGACTTCCTCTTTGATTTCCAAATGAACTACTCAATTCTTACTAAGTCAAGTTACAAAGTGCTATCAGGTTATAGTGCTTTTAAAAGTTAAGTGGCTTCAAGTACTATCTCTGGCACAGGTTAGTTGTATAATTATGGGAAACCACTAAATTTTCTTGTTTATAAAATGAGTGCTTCCAACAACCTGCCCAACAGGTTTACCATAAAGAGTAAACGCAATGGTACATTAAAAACTATAGACTCTTGCAAAAATTTAAGTTGCTTCTGCATCGTACATGTCCTTTCTCTAACTGCTACTTCTCCCAGAAGACTGTGCCTTTCAAAGGAGAGCTGTGCTTTGTAACTTTGAGTTCCCTCGACACATACTCAGCAGCCTGCGACTAAGAAGGCCCCCGAAACTACTGTTGCTATTCTTGACAAAATACCTCACTAATGAGTTGTTCAGGACAACATGAAGGTGAAATAATGTGTCTCCCTGAAAACATTAACTAAGCATGTTAACACAGCACACCTAACTTCCAAAACGAATGTCAACTGTGAACCCCGACAAAAACATTTTAAAAGTGGGAACTACTAGGATGTCAGAAACATAAACACACACTCCTCCAGGGTGGAGTGATGCATGCTCTCTGATCACACCACTGCTACAGCACTTACACATGGCATTTAGTTTACTTTGTGCCTATTTCCCCCTCTGGATAGTGAAATCCTTGAAGACAGTGGTAATGTTTAGGATCTTGTTTTCAGAAGCTGACAGAATGTAATGTTTACTTATAGGACTAAATGTCACTAAAGGACTACTAGCTATCAAAGGCAGACACTAAAACATTCACTACCCCAAATACCTGATGACCAGGCCAGATGGAAGATTATACTACTTGAGGCAAGTATCAGGGCAAAGAAATAAAGTTTTATACTCAAGATCAAAAATGGGTTTTCCTAACTGTCAATGAAACCTTGACTTTTCCTTTTCAGATAAAAGCTAGTCCAATATGCACAATTTGTAATTGTGTTTATGGTGTTACTAAAACAAATTTCCACTGAATGGACCCTGAAGACTAAGTAGATGACTCAGCAAGCAGATAAGCAAGTTGGCCAGAGGGAAGGCAGTAGGAGAAAACATATCACGCCAGTTTCTACTTTCTTTCATGTGTTACTCAGTCTGTAGAAAAAAAGTCCTCCTTTTTTTTCTCTCCCATGGGAGAAAAAAGAATTTCTCCCATGCAAGAGAATTCCCTGCCCCATCAGTCTCTCAACAGATTTTTGCAGCAGCAACTTGGAAATTAGGAGACAGTGGGATGATATAATCAAAGAGCTGAAAGATTTAAAAAAAGAAAAGAATTCAAACCAAACATACTTAATCTGGCAAAGATGTTCTTCAGAAATGAAGCAGTAAAGAATTTTCCAAACAAACAAAAGCTCAGGTAGTTTACTACCACTATATCTGCTTTACTGAAATGCTAAAGTGAGTTCTCCATACTGAAATAAAAGGACAATAATCAGTAACCTGAAAACTTAAAAACATAAAACTCACTGGTAAAGGTAAGTATATAGTCAAATTCAGAATACTTTAATACTGTAAAGGTATATAAATTGTTTAACTCTACAAAAGTATTAAAATAAGTATTGCTACAATAATTTCTTAATGGGTACATATAGAGTATGAAAACATGTAAACTATGAGATAAAAAGCATAAAATGTGGGGAAAGTAGGGTAAAAAAGGTAGTTTTTGTAAGTAAAGTTAAGCTGTTATAAGTTTAAAATAGACTATTATAACTATTAGATGTTTTATATAAACCTCATGGTAACCACAAAGCAAACTTATCATAGATACACAAAAGAGAAAGATTAACATTCTGTAGTGTGAAAGCATAACACTACAGAAAATTATCGTAATGTAAAGGAAGACAGCAAAGAAAGAAGAAAGGCAAGGCAGAAGGCAAGGCAAGGAAGAAGGCAAGGCAAGGCGAAAGGAAAGGAAGAAAGAAACTACAAAACAGCTAGAAAACAGTAAGATGGCAATAGTAAGTCCTTATGTATCAAAATTACTTTAATGTAAATGAATTAAATTCTCCAATAAAAAGATATAAAACAGTTGATGGATAAAAAACAAGACCCACCTATATGCTGTCTACAAGAGATTCACTTCAGTATTAAGTACAAGCCTAAGCTCAAAGTAAAGGGACAGGAAAAGATATTCCACATGAATGGAAACCAAGAACTATACTTACAACAGACAAAATACACTTTAAGTCAAAAACTATAACAGAAAACAAAGATTATTAGATAATGAAAAGCATATCAATTCACTGAAAGGATATAATTATAAATATATATACACTCAATATCACAGCACCTAAAAATATTAAGCAAATACTAACAGATCCAAAAGCAGAAATAAATAGCAATGCAATAATAGTGGGGGACTTCATTGTCTCATTTTCAAAATGGATACATCATAAAGCAAGAAAATCAAAAGAACACTATAGATTTGAACCATCTTCAGGTCAAATGAACCTAACATACACACAAACAGTATTTCATCCAACAGTAGCAGAATACACATTCTTCTCAAATGCACATGGAATATTTCCCAGGATACACCATAGGACTGGTCACAAAACAAGTCTTAACAAATATACAAAGACTGAAATCATGTCAAGTATATTTTCCAAAAATATGGTATATGGTATAGTTACTTATAACTATAAATTAATCACAGGAGAAAAGCAGGAAAATTCACAAATATGTGGAAATCAAACAACATACTCTTGAATAACCAATGGATCAAAGAAGAAATCAAAAGAGATTTTTTAAAATAAATTGAGATAAATGAAAATATCATTTTTCATTTATCTCACATTCTTCACTGTCAAAATGAGACAATGAAGTCCCCTACTATTATTGCATTGCTAAATAGAAAAAGCATACCAAAATTTACCAGATGCAAGAAAAGCAGTTCTAAGAGGGAAGTTCATAGTGGTAAACACCTATATTAAAAACAAAAAGATCTCAAATAAGCAACCTAACTTTACACTGCAAGGAAGTAAAATAAGAAGAACAAAGTAAGTCCAAAGTTAGCAGAAGGAAGAGATTAACAAAAATAAAGCAGAAATAAATGAAACAGAGACTAGAAAAAACAACAGAAAACAACAACGAAACTAAGAGCTGCTTTGTGAAAAGATAAACAAAATTGACAAGCCCTTAACTATATTCAATAGATAAAAGATTGAAGACTAAATAAAGAAAATCGGAAATGAAAGAGGAAATGTTAAAACTCATACCACAGAAGTATAAAGAATCACAAGTCAGTATGAACAATTAAATGTCCCCAAATTGTATAACCTCCAAGAAATGGGTAAATTTATAGAAACATACAAACTTCCCTAACTGAATTATGAAGAAATAGAGAATCTGAAAAACTTAATGAGTAAGAAGACTGAGTAATTTAAAATCTTCAAAAGAAAAGCTCAAGACCAGTTGGTGTCACTGGTGAATTCCATCAAACATTTAAAGAATAATTAATGATATCCTTCTCAGCCTCTTAGAAAAAACTTAAGAGGAGGGCACACGTCTAAATTTATTTTACAAGGCCAGCATTACCCTAATACCAAAACCAGATAAGGATAATATGTAAAAAGAAAATACAGGCCAGTATCACTAATGAACATACATGTAAAAATCCTATAAGAAATATAAGCAAATCAAATTCAACAGCATAATTAAAGGATCATACCCCATGATCCTTTGGGATTTATTCCTGGATGCAAGGATGGTTCAACATACACGAATAAATATGATATACCATATTAATGGAGTGAGGGATAAAAATCCTATTGTCATCTCAACAAGTACAAAAAGAATATTTGACAAAACTGAACATTCTTTAATGACGAAAACTCTAAAAAATTACATATATATTAGAAGAAATATACCTCAAACATAATAAAGGTCATACATAACAAGCTCACAGCTAACATCATACTCAATGGTGAAAGGCTTTTCTTCAAGATCAGGAACAGAGAAGAGGGTCCATTCTTGATACTTCTAATTAACATAGTACTGAAAAGCCTAGCATGAACAATTAGATATGAAAAAGAAATAAAGAGCTTCAAGAAAAAAAAGTAAAATTTTCTGTTTGCAGATATATTATACAGGGAAAATCTAAAGATTCCACCAAAAAACTGTTAGAATTAATCAGTGCATTCAGTAAAACTGCAGGATACAAAATCAACATAAAAATATCACCTACAATTTTATATAGTAACAGTCTGACAGAGAAATGAAGAAAGCAATCTCATGAGATAGAATAAAATATAAAGGATTAAATTTATCCAAATAGGTGAAAGACCTCTATACTGAAAACTAGGACACCAATGAAAGAAATTGAAGACACAAATAAATGGAAAGTTATCCTGTGTTATTGGACTGAAGGAATTAATATTTTTTAAAAGTCCATGCTACTTAAAGTAATCTACAGATTCAATATAATACCTGTGAAAATTCACATGACATTTTTCCTTATAAGAAGTACCAAAGAACAATCCTACATTCGTATGCACCCACAAATGACCTTGAATAGCCAGAGTTATCTTGAAGAACTGTGGAGCTGAATGCATCATACTCCCTGATTTCAAACTATATTATAAAACTATAGTAATCAAAACAGTATGAGATTTGGAAAAAAAAAAGACACCTAGATCAGTGGAACAGAATAAAAAGCCCAGAAATAAACCAACATATATAAAAAAAATAAAAAAAAACAGAATTATCTTCTAGAGGGCGACCCCCTTGTAATACAGGCTTCCCCCACTAGGAAGGTGTTGTAAGAACACATCTGAATCAGTGTACCAGTTAGTGTTGTTGTGAGAGGCTGAATTCAGACTTAGTGATTTTTTTAAATGATTCTTTCAATGCATTTGTCCATTTCATGATGGATGATTTACAAGTGTACCTGCCCACACTACACTGAGTGTTCAGCAGTTTTTTACCACAAGTGGCATAACCCCATGCCCCACCCTCACTATTTACCTGATCTTGCCCCAAGTGACATTTTTTGTTGCCCTGGCTAAAAAAAGTGCTCAGACGGAAACATTTTGCCAATGTGGAAGAGGTGAAGCAAAAAATGGCAGAAGCACTAAAAGGCATCAAAATTGACGAGTTCAAAAACTGTTTTGAGCAGTGGAAAAAATGTCTTGATATGTATATTGCATCAGATGGAGAGTACTTTGAAGGTGACTTAAGTTTAAGCATGTAAGAATAAATACACTATTTTTTATAAGTAAATTGCGGGAGTATTTGGGTCCCCTTTCACATGGTCAACTAATCTTTGACAAGGATGCCAAGAACACACAATGGGAAAAGATAGTCTCTTCAATAAATGCTGTTTGGAAAATTGGATATTTACATGCAAAAGAATGCAACTAGATACCCTGATGAAATTAAATACCGTATCTTATACCCCTTATAAAAATTAATTTGAAATAGGTAAATGATATAAGCATAAAACCTGAAACTATAAAACGTCTAGAAGAAAGCTTAGGAAAAACACTCCTTGACATTAGCCTGGAAATGATTTTTGGGAACGATGCCAAAACACACAATTAACAAAAAGAAAAACAAAACAAAAAGTGGGACTATCAAATTAAATATTTCTCCAGAGCAAAAGGAACAACAAAATTAAAGGATGACATACAGAAAAGGAAAAAAATATTGGAAAACCAAATATTTGATAAGGGTTAATAACTAAAATATACAAGGAATTTACACAACTCTATAGCAAAAAGAATACTGTAATTAATAAACAGGCAAAGAACCTGAATAAACAGTTTTCCAAAACACATACAAATGCCCATCAGGTACTTGAAAGGGTATTAAACATCATTAGTCAACTGAGAAATGCAAATCAAAACCACAAGGAGATTTCACCTCATTATCAAAAAGAAGAGAGATAAGAATTGGCAAGAATGAAGAGTAAAGAGAAACCCTGCACACTGTTGGTGGGAAAGTAAATTGGTACAACCACTATGAAACACAGTATGAAGGTTGCTCAAAAAATTAAAAATAGAACTATATGCTCCAGAGAGAGTAAAATGGTGGCTGTCAACAGCTGTGGGGAAGCGGAGATAGGGAGGTATTGACCAGAGGACACAAACTTTCTGTTATAAGGTGAAGGAGTTCTGGGGATCTAATGTACAGGACGATGACTAGTTAATAAAACTATATCGTATACTTTAAATTTGCTAATAGAGTAGATCTTAAGCATTCTCACCTCCATACACAAAAAGGTGAATATGTTGATTAAGTTGATTGTGGTAGACATTTCACAGTGTATATCAAATCATCACATTGAACACTATCAGTATATACCATTTTTTTGGTCAATTATACTCCAATAAAGCCAGAAAAGAATTCTTGCCTATTCTAGTCTGGCAAGAAACAGTAAAGTAATAATAATAATAATTTATCATATCAGGTTGGTCTTGACTACTAGAATCCATTATATACCTATAATTATGGATGTTTTAAATATATGGTTTTAATAACATATGTTTCTGTTAATGTGTTTTAATGAAGGTTTTAAAATTGTCCTTTCATCTATAAGTCAATTAAGAGCAAAAAGTAAAACTTTAAAACTTGAAAAAGTACTTGATTTTTAAAAATATATCTTAAATATTTATACCAACTATGAAGAGAACTATGTAAATAACCCAAATGTCTATAATTCCAAAATTATATTATTTCAATGTCTTCAAGGTATTCTGATTTTTAAATTCTGACTTAAAAATTCATAAACAGTTAAAGCTGTAAGCACACAGAAACATTTAAAATTATTAAAGAATAGCCCTGGCTAGTGTGTTCTGTGGATTGAGTGCCAGCCAGCAAACCAAAGAATAGCTGGTTTGATTCCCAGGGCACATGCCTGGGTTACAGGTCTCCAGTAGGGGGCACATGAGAGGTAACCCCACATTGATTTTTCTCCCTCTCTTTCTCTTTCCCTTCCCCCTCTCTAAAAATGAATAAATAAAATCTTTAAAAAAATAAAATATATCTCAATTAAAAAAAATTAAACTATTAAAGGTAAGAGGCAATAATGCGGGGGGGGAGAGGGAAGGGTTTTTGGGAACATGTACAAAGGACATGGACAAAACCAAACGGGAGTAGGATCAAGGATGGGAAGTCAGGGTGGCTGGTGGGGCGGGGAGTGGTGGGGGGAAAGGGAGACAACTGTATTTGAACAATAACAAAAAATGTGAAAAAAATTTTTAAAGAATATGTATTTTGAGACTTTCATTTGAATAAGCAACAAGCTTGTTAAATTAATAGAAAAACCAGGAATTAATGCACATAGAATTAAAGTCCTAATTTCTAGAAGAAGCATCTGAAAAAAATTGTGATTATTTAATTTACTCCTAGCTATGTATGGAGTATTTAATTCAGAAGATTTCTAATGTTTAAATTCATCCGATTCATTTTTAGGACCCTCTTAAAACCAGGAAAAAATCATGTAAAATACTACAATAACTTACTAAAAATTTGTCAAAACCAGTAACTAAAAAAGCAGTTACAGAGACACAGATTTTGCCTTTGAAAAATAGGAGAAATGTAACACCATCCTAGATGTCAGTTTCATATCTGTTCCTAGAATGTATAATGACATCCAGGAAGTCAATTACCCAAAGGGAAAAGTAGTAAAACTTGGTAATAAACTACTAAAGCAAAGCTCTCATAGTTTCAATCAAAATTAGGAAGCCCAAAACAGTTTATGAAATCACTGCACCAGGAAAATAACAAGCTAGAAAAGGTATTTAAATCAGGTTCCTGCCTTCAGGTAGTTCTGCATCTAAATAAATGATTATATTCTATTTTTAAAAACCTCCTGAGCTGAAAATTGCATGTCCATTCTCAGGGGACTGAAAATCATGCCTCCTCCTCTGTTGAATATTGCCCTGTTATTAGCCTCTCATTTTTAGGTAAACTGAACATTCAACCCTCCCTAAGCTGGTCCATGGTGTGATCTTTCACCAGCTATATTCTCGACAGAGCTTCTGGGTTAGGAATGGCAGACTGGTTTCAAGTGACGTGCCAATTCCAACCAGTTGGTCGTGAAGCCTATGCACTCTTGAGAAGACTCAGGAGGCCAATCACCACTTATCAGGGACAGCTGCCATGAAGACTTAAGAGGCTGTGGTGCACGTGAGATGAGAGAGGCCCAAAGCAAGGCAAGCTGTCTTCGGTGGTGGTGAAGCTGCTTCCAGCCCCATGCCTTCCCTTGGCCCCTCAAAGACTAAACCGAGGAGAGAGAGTGGTGTGGCAGAGTGGGGTTGGGCCAGTCTCTCTCTCTCTTCTGGAGAGAGTCAATAGCAGAGTAGGTGGCAACTGTGGTCAGAATGTCTTCACTTCTCCACTCTACCATGAGCACCATAAGCTCCCCTGCAAAACTCCAGGAATATGCTGAGTTGCTACAACTTGGTCTAAGCATCAACTTCACTGCTTCATCTGGCAATGTAGCATCATTTTCTCCTGTTCCATGTCAGAGGTTTCCCATGAGGATCTCCTTACTGCAAAATAATTTCCAAACCACCAACCCTTTGACCTGAGAAAATGCATGATGACGAAAAAAAACCCTATAAATTTAGTAACACTTTTATATGACTTTAAATTTTACTGTCCACAACTACATCAATACATGTATGAAAAATGGTAATCTATGTGTGAGCCATGACATTTTAGATAATAACTGGTAGACAGGATCAAGGACTTGTAGCCATACTCTGAGGTCCCCTAGGGCTTCCAGACTCCCAGTTCAAACCACATCCTTTTGTCCAGTGGAGACTAGCAGGGAGAGGGTTAGAAGCCTCATGATGAGAAGCCTTCAAAGACAAAACCGAGGAGAGAGAGGTTTCTTCTGAATCTTCCCTCATGATGAAGTAACTTTCAGTTTCTCTTTTTAGGTTATATTTTTAGTCAGCCATTGTCACTGTTTTACTTTGGACACACTCCAGTTTTTCTAATTCTCTCTACAATATGGAAATCAAAATATAGCATGATAATCTAATCTGAAGCACATTCATAAAGGGTTCTGCGTTATCATGGGCAATAGCCTCCTCAACTACCTACATCTTCCCAGTTCTTGGGTTGGCAAAGTTTATCTTTCTACCAGGACTCTCCTTACTTTACCCAGATGTACACAAAGTCTGCCAACTGACTTTATGTTCTTAAATCAAAGATTTTTGTTGTTGTTGTTAACACAGCTTATATTTAATCTTAATTGCATTATTTTAAATTCAGAGTCATTAAATATAACTTATCTTCTTTACCAAAGTAGACATAAGAAGACTAACAGGGAGAGTTTTGAGGTTTTGCTTCTGGTATGGCAGGGAAAAATCAAACTAAGAATCAAAGTGTATTTAATTCCAGACAAAAGAAGGGCATTACATTTTTTAATATTTTATTTGCAATATAGGTGAGTAAGATCCTCTGAGGTATTTTAGCAAGAAACTCTATTGTAGATATAAAAAATGTCATTATCATGATAATAATACAAGTGTAATCAGAAAGAAAAGGAAGCATAAATGCTGTCAATGGTGATAATTTCAATTATCAGGTGAAAGCAGTGTAAATGGATAAAATCTAAGAACGTGATTTCTTTAAACAGAAGTCAATCCAACCAATGAACTCTTGAACCACCCCGCTGTTTGCAGGGAGCTGGATTAAGTAACAGTTTTAAACAGAGTATATATTTATGCCATATAAATCAGGCAAAATGTCTGTACCACTTTTAAATTTTTATTTCTAATTCCTCTCACATCAAGCTTTTATCCAATGCAATTTGCTTAACAGTATATAGAGGTCTGCTCTTGCATCTGTCAAATAGTAAAATTACCAATGGTGTGGGCAACCAAATGGTAGGTGAAAGGAAGTTTTTCTTTACAAAAACATTAGAGTTAGTAAATAATGAAATATGATAGAAACAGAATATAAGGTTTTGGAACTCCTTGGGGATCTGAGCATTCATCATTAACTGTCAGTATAATTAAAAATAAGATAATCAAACAATGTATGCCTCCCCATGGAAGAACACGCTACTACCTATGAAGCACCTTGCCAAAAAAACGCTGACTCTAGTCAAGCTGCTGGGTTCTACCATTTACAGAAAAATAAATAGAATGGAAGAATCTGTAAAACTACACCCCATAATACAGTGAGCAAAATTTAGACTATACAAACGACAAGACAACCAACCCAGTTTTTTCTATAAATAAATAGCAAAAAAAATGAGAGAGAAAAGGAAACATAGAGATGGGTGAGAAAAGATATAAATTATAACAGGAATAATTAGAAATGTAAACAATAAACTAGGTATTTAATGATGTTAAGAAAGTATTAATAATTTTAGGTGTAATATTTATACCATGGTTATGTTTTTAAAGTGTTTTTCTTTTATAAATATATGCTAAAATACACATAATTATATAGTTTCTGGAATTTTCTTACTGATTAAGTTGTGGAGGAACAGATGGAAATATGGATGAAACCAAGTGTTCAGGAGGTGATCACTGTTGAGGGTGGATGATGGGTTTATGAGTTTTATTATGTTGTTCTTTGCAGTTCTGCCTAATTTTGAAATTTTCCACATATATTAGTTTGCTAGGGCTTTATAACAAAATACCATAGACTGGGTGACGTGAACAACAGAAATTAATTTTTTCAAAGTTTGGAAGGCTAGCAATCCAAGATCAAGGTGTCCACGTTTGGTTTCTTGTGAGGCCTCTTTCCTCAGCTCCCAGATGGCCATGTTGTCCTCACATGGTCTCTTTGTGCACCCCCATTGCTGGTGTATTTTTTTGCATACAAGTTCCTTCTTCTGATATGAACACCAGTCCAATCACATTGGGCCTGCTCTAATGGCCTCATGTAAAATTCATTACTTCCTTAAAGGTCCTATATCCAAAAAAAATCACATTCTGAGGTACTGGGAGTTAGGACTAAAACATATAAATTCAGGGAAGACACAGTTCAGCCCATAACACCATAAAAAATATTTAAAAATAAAACAAAATAGCCCTGGTCGAGTGGCTCAAGTTGGCTGAAGCGTTGTCCCATACACCAAAAGGCTATGGGTTCAATTCTGGTCAGGGAACATACCTAGTTGCAGGTTCAATCCCTGGTCAGGGCCCATGAGGGTGACAACCAATCAATGTTTCTCTCTCACATTGACCTTTCCCTCTCTCTCCTTTCCTCTCTCTTTAGCATTAAGCATATCCTCAGGCAAGGAAATAAATAAACAAACAAAATAAAATATATTAAAAATAATATTAAAGAAATAAAGTAGCATGCATAAAATTTATAACTAATAATAAAAAAGAAATACTAATTGTTTTTGGCCTATATCTTCATGTAAACTTGTCTCATGGTCTCACCTTTTAATATTTTGCATAGGCCTTCTCACTCAATGTATACCCCTAGGAGAAATTATTTCTTTTTTTTTTTTGTAGTAGCTTTCTAAGATCTTAGACACTAAAGTGCATCACAAAGTAAACAAAATTTTGTTGTGAACAGTAAGCTACATCAAGCTACTACAGTGTTATGAACTGAATGTTCTCCCTCAAAATTCGTATGTTGAAACTTATCAGTTCTCATTGTGATGGTATTAGGAGGTGGGGCCTTTGGGAGGTTAACTAGGTCAAGAGAGTGGAGCTCTTGAATGGATTAGTGCCTCATAAGAAGAGTCCAGAAAGCCAGCTCACTCTCTTTCCACAACAGGAGAATATATACAACAAGATATCAACCATCTATGAACCAAAAGAGAGCTCGCACCAGGACACAATCGTGCTGGCACCCTGTTCTTGGACTTGCAGCCCCCAGAACTGTGAGAAGTAAATTCATGTTGTTCATAAACCACCAGTTTATGGCCTTTTGTTATAGCAGCCCAAGCTAAGACATAAAGCATCATCTACTTTTTAGATAATCTAGACAATATTATCCTTCACTTTAAAAATTATACACAAACTGAGAAATTGATATGGGTTAGGTGACAAAATAAGTACGAAAATTCATAACTGATTAATTGTCCTCACCAGTGTCCCATTTCTACCTCAGTGGAGCTCACCAGTGGAGGGTTAGGGGCTTGATTTCCCTGATCCCGTGAAACAGAATTTAAATGAAATCATAGAGAAAATAGTGGCCAAACTTAACATCTCTGGAAAGCTAGCATATTAGTTAGAAATCAACATTAAATTTCCCAAAAGGTCTTGGAAAAGGATGAGCCCAATAAGGTGATAAAATTTAATAGAATAAATGTATGATTCTACATGAGGGTCCAAAAATACCAGAAAAATACATGAAAATTATGGCTTAACAAGAATACACATTAAAAATTTTATTAAGAATTTTAATTAGTAATAAAGACACTGAGGGTCAATAATATGCTTATTGAGAGTTACTCTATTAGGAAGTATCAAATAGAATTATAACTTCTTGAGAGAAAGAAATGAGCATCCTATTTTATTCTAGTTTTGAAAAAACTGGTTTCATCTGGAATTTTGGTTTCTAGGTGATATACTTTATGAAGTATAATGTTAAGTTGGTGAATATATTTAATGCCATGTTAAATGAAAAACAGCAATACGACTGGAAATGTTAGAATAAAACAAGACCGGAGAGAGACAGAACACTTGTCTTCAAATATCTGAAGGGTAATCATTTCGTGGCCCCTGGGAGGAAGAATTAAATCGGGCTGGCTAACTCCTCCTCATCCTTTAGGGAATATTACTCCTTTGGGGAGGCCCACTTTGGCCTCCAGCCTGTGAGCTCCCAATCACTCACTGGCTTCCTCAGCACTCCTTCTCTGTGGGACACCAATCCTACTTCTAATTGCCAAGTCATTTTAGCTTTGCTGGGTTGTTAATTCCCAGAGAGGGTGGACCATGTCTGATTTGTTAGTCCTGTTATACTTCGTGCCTAGCACAGGTTCATGAATGAAAGAATACATGAGAAATATATTTGACTGTAATATGACAATGTATTTTTTAATACAGTTGTGTAGACATTCACAGGCTGTCTGAAGAAGTAGCAACTTTTCTTTCACGAGAGGCCCTCACTTAGCCATTTCAAATGGCAGTTCACTCAACTGGGGCAGAGGTGGGTAGAATAGAGGGCACAAAGCATGGGGGGTTACTGGATTAAATTATTTTTAACCTCCTTGCCAACCTGAGTGATTTGAGTTCCCTGTGATTTGAGTTCTGCTCTGAAAGGTTATACCTATTATATCACATATTCATTTTAGTACATCAGCCATATTCTGATCCATCTTGGAAAAGTTTAGTAATAAATTTCTACATAATTGCTTCTGTCCAATCTCAAATCTCATTTGATGTTTCTCTCTCTTTCCCTTCTCCTTTTCTCCATACTCTAAAAAGTGATGGTTAATATTTCTATTTTACTGTAAGGATGCATAAAACTTCAGAAAACACAGAAGCAGACAATGAGGTGAGGTCAGACTCAGAAACAGGAGAATATTTGAGATTCTTAGCATGAGCTGTGCCAAAAGGAAATGCAGATTTGATAAATGACACAAAGTTATTACCTCTCCATTTCCCTTTCTGCCAATTCAATTTTTTTACAAGGGCTCAATTTTCCATAGAAACAGATCAGATTTACAGCAAATACAAAGATTGCATCTTTTATTTATAAGGCAAAAAACCTACCCAACCTACTTTTCATTAAAATTGTGTGTCCTGTAATACTGGCTTTCTGAGTATTAGGCAAACATTTCCTGACACTTTGGTTGTTCCTGTAGGAACTAACAAGCAAAGACCTTGAAGGTCAATCTCCTCAGCAGAGTTCCAGAGACTACCAATTCTGACCTTGATTACTAGGTTCACTTTAATAATGAAGTTTCGGGATGAAGTTGTGAGAGGTGTGAACAAACACACATGCTCACTATCTTTTCTCCACTCTGCCTTCCTTCTAGAGCAACACCTTTTGTGAGAGTACCCGCTAGCCCGAAATCAATTCATAGGTAAATAGGGAATTAGGAAAAGAATATGTCATTAACAGGTAATAATTAAAATACAAATGTAACATTTATTTTGAATTTTATTACATCCATAGAGGAGGTTTTGAAACAAATACTAGGTAGATAAGATAGGGATAGGGAGTTACATAGGGCATAGGTAAGTCTGGCAAGTGAAACCCTTCAGTAGAGAGTGTGACTATGTGGGGGTCTGGCAAAGGAGTTTCAAGAAAGCTCCCCCCACACAGGACTGAGTGTGGCTATCCTGAGTTTAGGTGTGACCTGGACGGAGAGACTTCCTGTCTCTTTTAAATTTAATGTCTCTCTCCGAAAACTTAATTCCTTATTTTAAGGATGAAGAAAACAAGACAGAGGTTACAGAGAAAATATCAAAAGTTACACAATTTTCAAATGCTTAACATTTTCTTTCTGTACCACATTATGCTGGCATTATTTAAAGACCAGAAAGTAGGTGCTTGATTTTTACCTCACTCTGTATATTCTTATGCTCTCTACAGCTTTTAACAAACCAGTCAGATGTGGCCATTCCTACATTTAGTATAATAACTTCACACATGTCTGAGAAAAAACTACATGTGAAAGGAATATGCCTACACTAAGCAAAAACTACATGGTTGTACTCTTCAGACCCGTACTTCTCAAACTTGGATGAGCACACAGATCAGCTGGAGATCTTGCTAACATGCAGATTTTAGTGCAGGAGGTCTGGGGTGTGGCCTATCATTCTGAACTTCTAACAAGTTCTCAGCCAGGGATGCTGGTCCACAGACCACACTCTGAGCAGGTGTTAGACGAAGCCACAAAGACCCAGCTTTGGCAGGAAATCTGTGCCCTCAGCTTCATTCTCACTTTGATTTTTTTCCCCCTGAGTTCTTGCACTATTTCCTGTTTCACTGGTATGAGAATATTTTAGGACCAAGCAGAGTGTATATAAAAGAAAAGCCAATATTCTAACATTTCAACCTCAAGAGGAAGAATAATAAGATTTTAAGTTGTCTCAAGTGTAGAGACATATATTTTGATAAGCATGAATTATACATACATCGTGCGAATCATTGAACAAACATACAGTAGCCTGTTTCTTTCCATAAATGAAGCCCTGTGTTTGCAGAGGGGTTACAGGAAGTTGATTTAATTAATGCACACCACACCACCTCATTGTTCAGGTATCTCTGGAGAGTGAGATGATCTGAATAATTCAAATTTTCCATATAACTGAAGTTTACCTTTTTAACCTTCCAAATATATTTATTTTAGTGATTTTTTAATCAAAGTCTTCCTGGAATTAACATATTCAAAACATAGTTTAAAATATCTACAATTATCCAGAGACTACAATGATTATTCTATGGCATGATATAATAATGCTGTAGGAACTACTCAGGTCTAAATGGGCTGTGCATTCTTAACACGGTAGAGCCTTAGATGTTCTCTTGAGGTTTCTCAGCCTATCTGGAGCAAACTTCCTACATGATCAGCTGTCACTTCATGCTACTCTCTGAGTGCCCTCCAAGTACAATTTTAATCCGCTACTTTATTTTTTGCATAATATTCTGGGAATATTCTGAGACTGGCTCTTTTATTGCTTCTAGAGAGAGGGAAAGAGAGGAAGAAAGAGAGGGAGAGAAACATGGATTGATTGTCTCCTGCATGTGCCCCAACCAGGAACTGAACCCACAACCCACAAATGTGCCCTGACCAGCAATCGAACCCATGATCTTTCAGTTTGCTGGACAATGCCCAACCAACTGAGCCACACAGGCCAGTGCTCCCTCATGTTTTTAATGCAGGAGCTCTCTTCCAGGGCTTTGGGTTAGTGGTAACCTGAATCAGGGAAATCATTTTAGCTTAAAGAAATCATGCAAATTGATCTCCTTTAAGCACCTCTTACTGTGACTATTGAATACTCACTGATCCCAGTGTCCTTACAGTACTGGACCAAGAACTGTCCCATGACTTTTAGAAGATGATTATATTCTTGGACATTAAGAAATTCCTGCTTATTGTGTGATGGTTCCATGATCTCCAAGGGTACGTTAACAATTCCAACCACACCTGCACCAAGTCTGGGGGAATAAACACACATAAATTTTGTGAAACTAAGAAGAAAAAGAAAAAGCAAACATACCCAGTATTTTGAAATCAATTTTTTCAAAACTAAATTTGTTCACTTAGTCTGAACCATGTCAAAGTTTAACAATTATTTTACAATGGTATCTTGTTACATAAATCTATGATGATCCCAGGTATGTTTAGGCTTTAGTACATCATTGCTGAATTAATATGCCTCCTTCCTGAAACCTATCACCTTACATGGGGAGTCAGATGGTGATAAGTGAGATGAAAAAAATAAATCAGAAGCTGTAATATGTAAAAAAAAAAAGTGACAGATTGTGGGGTTGGGGTCATGGCAGGGGCTGATTTTATTAGACAGTCCAGGAAGACCTTCCTAGGAGGAGACTTTAGAGCTAGCGTCTCAACGGTATGCAGCAGTACGGACCAGCAGTGTGAGCCAAAGACAGAAGGTCCTAAGCGGAGGAAACAGCAAGCATCAAGCCCATAAGGCAGGAACAAGTTTAGGATATCTAAGGAACAGGAAGCCTGCTGGTGTGAGGGAAATGCAGTGAGAGGGTGGGCATGGGTGGGGTGGGGGGTGTCAAAGAGCCAGGTAAAGACCAGGTCACTGGAAGACCACGGTAAGTAGTTCTATTCTACATGCATTGGGGTTTGAAGCAAGGCATGCATTAGGGTCTGAAACTAGTTTATGTTTTCAAAGATCATTCTTGCTGTATCCACACAATAAAAAAGTATGTATTTATACACTCATCCCTTTCACTGGACCATAAGTTCCTTAGCAAATGGCAATAGATCTTCACCATCTTCTGCAATGCTTGGCACATATGATATTCCAACACAAGTGCTTGTTAAGTGAACATATGAATGAATTGCTAATTCTTTAAGAGTGAGAAAGCAAGATGAAAAAGTTCCCCTAAGCCATTCCACTGGTCACAGTTGTCTTGTCCAACTCTGTGCTTTGTATAATCTCCTTTCAGGACTCTACATAATTCATGAAAGCAGCTGGTAGAGTTTCAGACCATTGGGAAAGCACCAGAAAGTCTTGCTCTGGAATTCAAATAGGCTGTAGTGTTAAAAATATATGCTCATGCAGTTAACTGGCAAGAACTCAAACATGAAGGGGCTACACAAATGTTAACAGGGTTGTTTATACGACTATGGATTTTTCTTTTCTAAAACTTCTTTCATATGCTTGCATTATTTTTAAATTGATAGAATCCTGAAAACTTAACTCAAATAAATGGTGCAAAGAATGTTAAAACATCAAGTTGCTCAGAAAATGCATTGAAAATTTTTCCAAAAGTGAGCTTCTTCCTTGGAGCAGGCATACAGCTCTACTGGTATTATAAATTAGGCAGATTAATGCCTGTGCATTGATGGGAAGGGTGAAGAGAGGATGTGACACCTGCTCCCATTATGATTAATCACTCATCTAACTTCAGAGACAGCATCTTACAGCACCTCCCTCCTCCTGCCTGTGCCTCTGAAAACAAAAACATACTTACAAGGATTTCATTTTCAACTGCGGACCCACTTTCTCATGCATCTTGATCAGGCGGTTATTACTGTAAATGAACATCCCAGCTTGGCTTTGGTTTTCTACGTTCACTCCAAAGAACAGGGAAAGTGTCCTTGCTTTCTTTAATTCTCTAGCATTATATTTAGAAAAGTTTTAAAAAGGTTTTATTAAATAAAAATACACAGTTTACAAAAATATGAATAATTAAACTCAGAAGGCAAATATGAAGGAATTATATGTAAGATACCTGATATTTTGCAAAACCTACTCAATATACACAGTATCCCTGCATAGCCAAGTGTTTTGCATAAACATATGGCCAATAACTGCACCAGTCAAACACAAGCATTCCTGGATTCAAAAACAAGTTTACCAATTTAAATGTACAATAACTAGAAAATGCCAAAATAGTTGTAAATGTTAACTGGTATAATATGTACATTGCAGCACTTTTGAAAAATGATGACTTGACTATTTTAAAATTCAGGTATTTTTAACACTGGATGGGATTTCTAAATTCCAGCATGTTCTCAAGCCTCCAAATGTCTTATGTCAGTTGGAACGTGCCAGAAGATATTCCTTAGCTTTCGTTCTTTTTCCAAAGTCAAAGTTAATAAAGTTTACAAGGGCAACAGATACAAGCTCCTGATTCTCTAACTCTGTCCTACTACACTATGTATTATGTGACTTTTCTATTAAAAGTGTAAGATGGAATATGATAGAAACCACCATAGGAATAGGAGGCTGTTTGGAGCTATTGAGAAGAGCCAGAACATAAAACCAGAAAGATGGACCTGGCTTCAAATACGAGTTTATCTTTGTAGTTACCATGTGACTATGGATGAGTAACTTCGACTTGCTGTCGCATCTAAAAAATGGAAATACACTTATCTGGTCACATGGGATACCATGAAGACTAAAAGAGATAATGTTAATATATACCTGGAACTGATTGGGTACTTAGCAACTGTTATTTTCTTTCCCTAATAATGGTAGTAAATATAATTCCTCTCCTCCACCCACCCTATAGCTCCTTTCATTCCACGAAAATGGCCTTTTCTTTTCTAATTTGTGACCATATGCTATTAAAACTGACATAAGATACTTACTGGACTGATTAAATGTATCTATCATTAAAGGACAATGATAAAGTTCTATCAGCCCTGACTGGTGTAGCTCTTTGGATTGAGTGCCAGCCAGCAAACCAAAGGGTTGCCAGTTTGATTCCCAGTCAGGGCACATGCCTGGATTGCAGGCCAGGTCCCCAGTATGGGGCACGCAAGAAGCAACCACACACTGACATTTCTTGCCCTCTCTTTCTCCCTCCCTTTCCCTTTTCTAAAAATAAATAAATAAAATCTTTTTAAAAAACCCTTCTATCAGCCCTTTTCTGTGGATATGATATAGAGTACATAGACTTTCTGAGGAAGTTATTAACATGGGTTCATATTTATGAATTTGTTAAAAATATCAGATTAATATAGGATTAAATATATGTGAATTGAACTTTTTCTCAAAAATGTCTATTCAAAATAAATGTACTCAATAATTAGGTCCCCACTCTTTAACAAAAGAATACTATGTAAGGAATCCCCAAACAGGGTGTTACAGGATATGACATAATCACTCTGTGATATTAAGTGGCATACTGGTTGTCTTCATTTTTTTTTAAAAAAGTCTTTTGCTATAAAAATTTCACACCAACTGGCATTATTATTAATAAAATATAGGCTGGTTACATTTCATGCATATCATTGTGACTTCAAACAAGTCATCAACCAGCTTTTTCTTTCTGAAGACTTTAAAGGGGCCTTTGCTTTTCAATGAAGATTTCTATGTCATTTATTTAACAATAATTTTGCTAAATGCATAATTAACATTTCAAATTTAAGGTTTTGGGAAAGTGATGATTGATTACATAACATTTTATGAGTCATGAAATAAAAATGCTGAAAACTAGTAATTCTTCCCTAAAAATTCATTTCTCAAAGCTAATGCAGTTTTTGAAGTCTGACCTTACTTAAACAGCAGCAAATATTTTCAATTTAACTTGTTGAACACCTGAGCTGGAGAGCAAATCAACCTTACAAACATAAATAATGGTGCTGTAACATAGGCTTACTATTTTTATCTATACCATATACACATGATAAACTTACTTGAAATATTTTCTATCTTAAATTTTAGTAAGCACTAGAAGAGGGAGGAAACCAGGACCAACTTTCCAAAGTTTAATTGGCAAAGGACACAGGGAAAGTAAAGTTGTCAGTGGATCCCCTGGGAGTCACTTCTTCATCTAATCAGACACTGAACTAATTCTTTACTCTGTATTCAGAAGTTTGAACAATATGTAAACATATGTGTACCTGCAAATATATATTTATAAACACTTTATATTATATTGGTTACATGATTTTGATCATATGATGCTTAATGTATAAGTTGTCATAGGCTGAGAGAGAGAATTTTTCACAAAACCACCAAATCTTCCTACCTACTCAGATATCAGAACTTGTTTTAGTATAGCACATAGGATTCTGGTAAACAGAAAATCTTATGTCTTACCTCCGTTTCTCTTGAAGAATCTTATGCTTTGCTTCCACGTCTTCCAGAGCTTTTTGTATTATATCCTGGAGAAGAGCACTTGGTTAGGAAAGAACATTATGCCATTAAATTAATGAGGGCTGAGTTCATATTTATTATCCTATTATATGAATGTTTCACAAGGGTAGCAGTGATAGGTCACATTGCCTAATGCTATTTTACCACAGTAGATAATAAATACTTGATAAATGACTACTTCCAATAGCTAAGAAGACAAACTAAATTCAGCCCACAGTTCTCTTCTTGCACAAATTCTGATGCCCTCTCTGCCTTTTAGAGAAAGAACCACTGCTCCCTGTAACCACAAAGGTTTTCACACTAACTTCCTGAAAGCTTAGGAAAGTCACTCAATGTACCTACACTCTGGCTTCCATCGGTGAGAACAGAAAATGCTGAATCATTTAAGGCTTCCTTCAGGAAAAAAATATATATATATATATATAAAATTTAAAAATTTGGTCAGGAGCCAAAAGAAAATGCCTCCTTTATATAATGTTTCTGATATGCCCTAAAATTCTCCCTCTCAAGAATGCCTCAGTACCAGTGCCCTCTGTCTTTCTTCTCCTTTAATTTGATATATTTGGTTCATGTACTACCCTCTCTCTAATACACTCCCTCTAACCAGATAGAAAAAAAATGAATCATTATTTCACAAATAAGAATATACTTTTAGAGGACTTTCAGTCAAGATGGAGACATAGGTAAACCTGGCTTGCCTCCTCACACAGCCACAGCAAAAATTACAACTAAACCACAAAACAACTATCACCAAAAAAAACATCAGAAAGTCAAGTTGTACGAAAGTTCAACAACCAAGGAATTAAAGAAATCACATTCATCCAGACAGGGAGAAGGTGTGGAGATGCTGAGATGTGGAGACACAGAATGCACAGTCCTGCACCCATGTGTGGAGGGATACCTCGGGAGCAAAGGATCCCAGTCCCACACCAGACCACCCAGCCCAGAGTTCCAGTGCCAGGAAGATAAGTCCCCATAACTTCTGGCTGTAAAAACCAGGGGGCGTTGGAGCAGTGGAAGAAACTGAAGGATCCTTAGGTGTCTTCTCTTAAATGGCCCGTAACAAACTTAGGACTTAACGCAGACTCACACCCTCTGGGCTCCAGCACTGGGGCCACAGCTGGAAGGGCACCAGTGGTATACAGGGAGAAAATGAAGTTTTTGGCAACAAGGCAAGTGCAGGGAAACAGCTTCCTCATGGAAAAATCTCCAGAGGCTAGGCAAAGGCATTGTCTCCTTTCTGAGCCTTCCCACACACAGAGCCACAGAGTGACAAAACCATAGCTGAGACTCCATGAACTTGGTTTACACAAGTTGCCCCACCCAGGTGATTACTGAAGGCTCCACCTCATCCTACTTGTTGGTACAATTTTCTACAATAGGCCACACTGCTAAGACGGGAATCAAAGCAGCTCTACCTAATACATAGAAACAAACACAGGGATGCTGCCAAAATGAGGAGACAAAGAAATATGGCTCAAATGAAAGAGCAGAAGAGAATTCCAGAAAAAGAACTAAACAAAATGGAGATAAGCAACCTATCTGATACAAAGTTCAAAACACTGGTTACCAGGATTCTCGGAGAACTCATTGGGTACTTCGGCAGCATAAGAAAGACCCAAGCAAATATGAAGATTACACTAAGTGGAATAAACAAAAACTTACAGGCAACCAACAGTGTAGTGGATGAACTCAAGACTCAAATCAATGATTTGGAAAATAAGGAATAAAAAAGATTTACTCAAAACAGCAAGAAGAAAAAAGAATCCAAAAAAACAAGGATAGGTTAAGGAGCCAGTGGGACAACTTCAAATGTACCAACATTTGAATCAACAGGATGCCAGAAGGAGAAGAGAAAGAGCAAGAAATTGAAAATATATTTGGAAAAATAATGAAAGAACACTTCCTAATTTGTTGAAGGAAATAGGCATACAAATCCAGGAAGCACAGAGAGTCCCATACAAGATGGACCCAAAGAGGACCACACCAAGACATATAATTAAAATGCCAAGGGTTAAAAATAAACACAATTTTAAAGGCACAAAGAAAAGAAGTTAGTTGCCTATAGGGGGATTCCCATGAGACTGTCAGCTAATTTCTCAAAAGAAACTTTGCAGGCTAGAAGAGATTGGTAAAATATATTTAAAGTCATGAAAAGCAAATACCTACAGCCAAGATTGTTCTACCCAACAAAGCTATCATTTAGAATCGAAGGGCGGATAAAGTGCTTCCCAGACAAGGTAAAGCTAAAGGAGTTCATCATCACCAAGACATTATTATATGAAATGTTACAGGTACTTATTTAAGAAAAAGAAGATCTAAACTATGAACATTAAAATGGCAACAAATTTACAACTTTCAAAAATTGAATCTAAAAAACAAACTAAGCAAACAAGCAGAACAGAAACAGAATTACAGATATGGAGCTCACTTGGAGGGTTATAAGTTGGGAAGGAGGACAGAATAGGGGAAACGGTACACGGATTAAAAAGTACCAATCAACAGGCACAGAATAGACAGGGGGGTGTTAAGAACAGTATAGGAAATGGAGTAGCCAAAGAATTATATACATGACCCATGGACATGAACTATGGGGGGTGATTGCTGGAGGCAACGGGGAATACCAGGTAGAGAGGGACAAAGAGGATAAAATTTTGGACAACTGTAATAGCATAATTAGTAAAATATATATTTTAAAAAATGCACTTTTAATATTCTCCATCCACTGGATGTAAAAAATGGGCATCCCATTTGATGGGTATAGCACTGACTGAACATTATTTACACTAACTTAGAAGTAAAAAAAAAATGATGAGTGGTTGGTAAGTATTTCACTTCACTTCAAATTTAACCACTCAACTGATGAGAGGAATTTAAGAGGTCAAATGCCGAGGTCATTCTGCTTTCCTCTCTTCTCTGTGTTAAAAAAATAAAAATAAAAATAACCAGTGTGCAACAGAGCAGCAAAGCGAGCTGGTCAAAGACATCCCTGCCCTTCCTGTCAGTATACTTAGAGTTCAGAGCAAAGAGCGAGAGCTCAAGGTTAAGGCCACAGGAAAACAAGGTCCTGACCCATTAGAGAGAGTCTGTTTCTCTTGTCTCTCAAATACATAAAGCCAAGGAAATTGATTTCTTAGAGACAAAATACCAAAGGCTTAAACTTTAAATCAATAGCAAGATGGGACTCGCTTTAACTTAAAATATATGTGTGTGTACATATATATTCTCTTATATGTATGTGTATATATAAATTCTCTTACTATTTTATATATATATATACAAAATAGTAAGAGAATTT
The DNA here is from genome assembly GCA_004024845.1 of Tonatia bakeri. Classification (NCBI taxonomy): domain Eukaryota; kingdom Metazoa; phylum Chordata; class Mammalia; order Chiroptera; family Phyllostomidae; genus Tonatia; species Tonatia bakeri. The sequence goes on along the minus strand of PVIA01006403.1, from coordinate 70,314 downwards.
GGGGAAAGGCATACATAGCTGGGGGCACTACATTGTGCTACTCTGATTTCATCCACAATCATGACCATTAGACATAAGAGCTCTTCATCAAGCACAGCCCTGGTCTTTGAAAGTTTCAGGGCAAATCATGAAAAGAATTGATAAATTGAATCCATAGAAGAGGATAAAGGAAAAGTGAAGTAAGGCCTTTTCTTCTCCAAATGCATACTTATTCTTTTGTATGTATGCAAGCGTGTTGTATAGTAATTCACCATGTAGAAAGCTTTGCTCCATATTTTTGGGAAAAGTTAGCAAACTTACAATGCATGTCCTGCAGTAATCAATATCCTTTTTTTTCTTAGTTGGCATGCATTATAATTAATAATAATAGTTCTTTATAATCTATCTTACTTGTGGGTATATTGCAAGGACTACAGAGAATGTTTACGACTGCATGGAGTACCTCATATGAAAAGAGCTTTGTAAGCTGGAAGTATTGTTATTAATATTCATCATTATAGCACATAATTCCCAGCACTGGAAAGAGGAATTGCTTATTAGTCTTCTCCCCACTCTGCCCATTTATTTACATCCATAAGGAGCTATAATTTGAAAATATTTTCAAGGAGACTTGATACGCTGGGTTTTTTTTTTATCTGATAGCTTTTAATTCTTATCTCCTTTTCTCATATTCCTTTTCTTTTAATTTTAAAGAAATAAGTTGTGATTTTCTTCCCATTGTTCCAAATTCATCCCACGTTTCATTCATCTTTGCTCTGTCTCAGCCTCCCCCACTTGCTGAGTTTTGTATCCTTTCTCTGCATTCATCTATTCTGTTTAACTGTGTGAAAATCAACTTAATCACCTGAGCTTGTCTGCCTTTAAAAGTTTAGGGAGTAAAAGATAAAAGACAACTGTATTAAGGATAAGAAAAGGACACTGCCATTTAAGAAGACTATTATCTATGCCATACCTGGGTGGAAAAAGACAAGGAAGTTCTGTCAGGCTGGTTTACTTCGATTTGTGCATCTTTCAACATGAGTTCAGCTAGAAGCAGAAATAAGGTAACTATAAGATCATGAAATTATTTTAAGCAATTTTAAGACCACATTCTAAACATACATAGCCATGACCAGGGAAAAAGACTTATCAATAATCATCTCAGAAAATCCCATATTCCATCCACAAACATTACACATTCTAAGTGTAAGTAGCCATGCCGTACTTCCTCTTAGACATGGCAGCTTAAAGGGAATAAATATATAAATACAAATTAAAAAGTCATTACTGAATGTTTGGCTAACTGAAAACTATCTAAATTCATAAACTTTTGATATAGAACTGCTCCTCGCTCCTGGATCACTGGGAAAGTATGGCTCTTTCCTTACTGTGAGAGAAGAGAATGTGTAGAATATTCCTTCTCAAAGTGGATGCAACACTAGTCTCCAAAATGATATAACTCAGCATCAGTGACAAGGGTTTCTAAAATATACCAATCCAGTTCTAAGTGCACACTTGAAATTTGTAACATACTTATAATAATAAATTACATAATAATTAAACAAAACCAGAGATGGGAAAATGTTTTATAAAATTCCTTAGAGATAGAAACTACACTTGATTCATTTGGTCACTGCTGCAATGCTACTGCAGTATGTATCCTAGAACATGTACACAATTCACGTTTGTAGAATGAATGAACAATAATGACATAGGCCACAGGTAACTACATACCAATCTTTACTGCTTCTTCTGCCTTTTTAACTTCATTTTTAAATGCTCCTTTAAAAGAAGTTGTGACATACAGATACTTTCTGAAGAAAAAAAAAAGAACATAATCAAGGCACACTATCATTTTAAAGTATAATAAAAAATGCTCTTTAAGAAGATTACATACTCCTGAGATACATAATTAATAAAAAAGATTCATACAGTAAGTTGCATCCAGCTGATAAATCAGAGAATTTTATTCCTCAGAAGAAATTCCTTACCTTTCAATACTTGGAATTTTTTCTTTCCTACTGAATTTATGGGAGTGGCATTAGTTAATAAATTATATAGGTTTCAGGTGTACAATTCTGTAATACATCATCGGTATGTTGTGTTGTGTGTTCACCCCAATAATTTCCTTCCATCACCATGTATCCCCCTTCGACCCTTTTCAACTTCCCCCAACCCTCCTCCCTTCTGACATCTGTCAGTCCGTTCTCTATTTATGAGTCTATCTCTACTTTATTAGCTTATTTTGTACATTAGAGTTCACATATGAGTGACATCATATGCTACTTGTCTTTCTTTGACTGGCTTATGTCACTTACATAATGTTTTCCAGGTCCATTCATGCTGTCACAAAGGTTAAAGATTTCCTTCTTTTTTACAACCAAATAGTATTCTACTGTGTAAATGTTCCACAACTTTTTTCTACATATACTGTCATGTCATCTGCAAACAGTGACAGCTTTAGTTCTGCCTTTCCAATGTGGATGCATTTCATCGCTTTTCTTGCCTGATCACTGTAGCTAGAACTTCCAATACTATCTTGAATAGAAGCAGTGAAAGTACACACCCTGATCTTAGGGGGAAAGCTTTTAGTTTTTGCCCATTGAATATAATGTTGGCTGTAGGTTTCTCACATACAGCCTTTATTACATTGAGGAATGCTCCTTCTATTCCCACTTTTCTGAGTGTTTTTATCATAAATGTGTGCTGTACTTTATCAAGTGCTTTTCCAGCATCTACTAATATGATCATGTGGTTTTTATCTTTTGTATTGATTATGTGATATATTATATTTACTGATTTGTGTATATTGTACCATCCTTATATTCCTGGGATGAATCCCACTTAATCATGGTTATGATCTTTTTAATGTATTGCTGGATGTGGTTTGTCAATATTTTGTTGAGGATTTCAGCATCTATGTTTATCAGCAATGTTAGCCTGTAGTTTTCTTTCTCTGTTGTGTCTTTATCTGGTTTTGGAATTAGGATAATACTGGCCTCATTAAAAGAGTTTGGGAGTCTTCCCTCTTCTTGGATTTTTGGAATAGTTTGAGAAGAATTTGGGATAGCTCTACTCTAAACATTTTGTAAAATTCTGTGAATCTATCCAGCCCAGAGACAAACTTTGGGCCAGGAGTTTTTTGATTACTGCTTCAATTTCATAAGCAGATTATCAGGCTTCCTGCTTCTTCTTGACTCAGTTTTGGAGGATTATATGTTTCTAGAAATTCATCCATTTCACTCAAGTTTTCAAATTTCTTGACATGTTTTTGTTCACAGTAATTTCTTACAATCCTTTGTATTTCCATGGTATCAGTTGTAATTTCACCTCTTTTGTTTCTAATTTTATTTATTTGGGTCATCTCTTTTTTTCCTGATGAATCTGGTAAAAGGCTTGTTGACTCTGTTTATCTTTTCAGAAAAACATCTCCTGGATTTATTGATCCTTTGGATTGTTCTTTTAGTCTCTACGTCATTGAATCCTGCCCTGATCTTGATTATTTCCATCCTCTACTTGCTTTGGGCTTTGTTTGTTGTTATTCCTCCAGTTCTTATGGATATAGGGTTAGGTTGGCTATTTCAAATGTTTCTTTTTTAGGTAGGCATGCATTGCTATGAACTTCCCTCTCAGGCTGCCTTCTCTGTGTCCCATAGGTTTTGTGTTGTTGTGTTTTCATTTCTTTCCAGAAACATTTTGATTTCTTTCTTGATCTCATTGTGTACCCATTCATTGTTTAAAGACATGTTATTCAGTCTCAATATATTTGAATGTTTTTAAGTTTTTTCCTTGATATTGGTTGCTAGTTTCAGGTCTTTGTGGTCCAAGAAAATGCTTGATATGATTTCAATTTTCTTGAATTTGTTGAGGCTTGTTTTGTTTTCTTTTTAAAGTGTTTTTCATTGATTATGTTATTACAGTTTTCCCAATTTTCCCCCTTTATTCCCCCTCCACCCTGTCCCCCCAGCTCTCCAGCATTTCTCCCCTCCTTAGTTCAAGTCCATGGGTTGTACATGTAAGTTCTTTGAGTCTTCTGTTTTCTATGCCATTTTTATCTCTCCCTGTCTATTTTATGCCTACTAAATATGCTTCTTCTTCCCTGTACCTTTCCTCCCTATTTCTCCCTTTCCCCTCCCCACTGAAATCCCTCCATGTGATGTCCATTTCCCTGATTCTGTTCCTGTTCTGGTTGTTTGCTTAATTTTTGTTTTCATTGTTTTTCTTTTCTTTTAGGTTCATTTCTTGATAGTTGTGAGTTGGTTGTCATTTTATTGTTCATATTTTTTATCTTCTTTTTCTTAGATAAGTCCCTTTAACATTTCATATAATAAGGGCTTGGTGATGATAAACTCCTTTAACTTGACCTTATCTAGGAAGCACTTTATCCGCCCTTCCATTCTAAACGCTAGCTTTGCTGGATAGAGTAATCTTGGATGTAGGTCCTTGCCTTTCATGACTTCAAATACCTCCTTCCTTGCCTACAAGTTTTCTTTTGAGAAATCAGCTGATAGCCTTATGGGAACTCCTTTGTAGGTAACTGTCTCCTTTTCTATTGCTGCTTTTATGATTCTCTCCTTATCTTTAATCTTGGATAGCTTAATGATGATGTGCCTTGGTATGTTCCTCGTTGGGTCCAACTTCTTTGGGACTCTCTGGGCTTCCTGGACTTCCTGGAAGTCTATTTCCTTCACCAGATTGAGGAACTTTTCCTTCATTATTTGTTCAAATAAGTTTTCAGTTTCTTGCTATTGTTCTTCTTCTGACACCCCTATAATTCGAATATTGGAACATTTCAATATTCCACAGGTTGTCCCACAGGTTTGTAAGACTCTCTTCACTTTTTTGAACTCTTATTTCTTCATTCTGTTCCAGTTGAATGTTTATTTTTTTCCTTTTGTTCCAAATCGTTGCTTTGAGTCCTGTTTTCCTTCCTGTCACTCTTGGTTCCCTGGATATTTTACTTTATTTCATTTTGGGTATCTTTCATTTGTTTTTTTCATTTTTTTGACCAAGCTCAATCAGATCTGTGAGCATTCTGATTACCAGGGCTCTAAATTCTTCATCAGATAGGTTGGCTATCTCCTCATCGTTTAGTTCTCTTTCTGTGGTTTTGCTCTGTTCTTTCATTTGGGCCACAGTTCTTTGTCCTGGTGCACCTGATAAGTTGTAAGGGGTGAGGGCTTATGTATTCACCAGGGCAGGGCAACCCTCTTTGCTGCACTGTGGTGCTGCCTGTGGGGGAGGGGCCAGAGAGGGAACAACGCAGCTCATCTGCTCGTCTCTAGCCCACTTTCCAACAAACTCTCATGTGGAACTGGTAGTTTCTCCAGCCACAGCAACCACAGTAGTCCTCAGTCAACTCTGAGTTTCAGTTTTGCCTTCAGCTAGCCCTGCCCGCACAGCTCACCTCCTTGCCACAGCCAGTCCCGCCTGTGCAGTCCACCAGTTGAGGCTTGTTTTGTGTCCTGTCATGTGGTCTATCTTTGAAAATATTCCATGTGCATTTTGAAAGAATGTGTATTTTGCTTCTTTTGGGTGAATGGTCCTGTATATATCAATTAAGTCCATTTGATTTAGGGCGTCATTCAGTGCCACAATATCTCTGCTAATTTTTTGTTTGGAAGATCTGTCTGTTGGTGACAGTGGAGTGTTAAAATACCCTACAATAAGTGTGTTGCTGTCTATATTTTTCTTGAAGTCCTCCAAGATTTTCTTTATATATTTTGGTGCTCCTATGTTGGGTGCACCTATGTTTAAAATGTTTATAGCTTCCTGACAGACTCTTCCCTTTAGAATTATGAAATAACTTTCTTTGTCTCTTTTTATGGCCTTTGCTTTGAAATCTATTTTTTCTGATATAAGTATTGCTACCCTGGCTTTTTTTTTTCCTCTCCATTTGCTTGGAATATTTTTTTCCAACCCTTCACTTTCAGTCTGTGTGGGTCTTTTGTTCTGAGGTGGGTCTCTTGTGGGTAGTATATGTGCAGGTCATGTTTTCTTATCCACTTAGCTACCCTATATCTTTTGATTGGAGCATATAAACTATTTATATTTAAGATTACTATTGATACTTATTCATTGCCTTTTGTACTTTTCCTTTTGTACTTTTGTTCCTCTCTCTATATATATATACCTTCATCTTCGTAAAGCAATCTCTTTAGCATGTCTTGCCATGCTGGTTTGGTGGACGTGTATTCTTTCAATCAACTTTTGTCTGGAAAACTCCTTATTTTGTCTTCCATTTTAATTAAGAGCAATGCTGGGTAGAGTAGTCTTGGTTGCAGGCCTGTGCTTTTCATTACTTGGAATATTTCTCATTCTCTTCTGGCTTGTAGTGTTTCTGTTGAGAAATTAGTTGCTAACCTTATCAAAGTTCCCTTGTACATTACTATCTGTTTCTCCCTAACTGATTTCCAGATTCTCTCTTTGTCTTAAAATCTGGCATTTTAATTAGGCTGTGTCTTAGAGTGGGCCTTTTGGGGTTCATCTTGATTGTGACCCTCTGTGCTTCCTGATCTTGCATGGCTTTTCCCCCTTCAAGTGTGGACGTTTTGTCATTCGTTTTTCAAACAGGTTTTCTATCCCTTGCTCCTTTTCTTCTCCTTCTGGTATTCCTATAATTCGAATGTTTTTATGTTTCACGTTGTCCTGAAGTTCCCGTAAGCTATCCCCATATTTTTTAGTCTTTTTTTTCATTTTGTTGCTCTACCTGGGTAGTTCCTTCTACCCTGTCTTCCAGCTCACTGATTCATCCAGCCTGTTTGTAATTCCTTCTAGTGTATTTTTTATTTCAGATATTGTTCATCATTTCTTCTTGGTTCCTGCAAGTAGTTTCTATGTCCTTTCCAAGTTGTTGAAGTTTGTAGCTGTCACTGAGTTCCCTTAAATCATTTTTTTTTAATTCTATGTCTGATAGATTGCTTAACTCAATTTCATTTAGCTCTTTTACTGGAGATTCTCCCATTCCTTTTGATTGGGGGTTCTTTGTCTCCCCATTTTAGGTGACTCTTTTTGTTTGTTTATGCATTTCAGGGTTCTCTGCTTCATCTGCCTATCTTCATGGGGTGGATTTCTGAATGTACCACAGCTTTTTTATCCACTCAGCTACTGATGGGAATTTGGGGTATTCCCAAATTGTGGCTATTAATGATGCAGTGAACATATGGTGAATATATTCTTTTGAATGAGAGTTTCATGTTTACTTGGATATATTCCCAGAAGTGGAATTGCTGGATCATAAGGGAGATCCATTTTTAATTTTTTTACCTAATATGCTCATATTCTCATGCATATATGGCTGGACAATATGTGTTACAGGATAAACTGATAATAAATATGATGTGATCACATACATTAGTAATACTGAAATGTCTAACTGTAAGTTCATAGTGTGTTTGTGACTGCTAAAACCTGGGAAATTATTTTGCTGAGAAGACTTTTGAAATAAGAAAGATTTGACAACATCCAATGCAAAAGAAAAGTATTTTTTACAACTAAAACATATGAGGTCTATCCACAAAAAGTACAGCCATTGTTAATATTTTTTATTTAATCTTTATTGTATTTTTTGCCATTACTATTTAGTCCCCTTTTACCTCTCCCCACTAGCAGCAACACACTATTGTCCGTGAACCCTTTTCCTTTTTGCTCCATCCCTCCACCCTCTCATTTCCCCTGCCACTAGCTATCTTGTTCTCCATCTATGAGTTTGTCTGTTTTGCTTTTTATTTCAGCTTGCTCATTAGACTTCCCATATGAATAAAATCATATGGTATTTGTCTTTCTCTGTCTAATATCATTTAGAAAAGTATTCTCTAGGCCCATGCATACTGTCTCAAAGGATAAAATTTCCTTCTTTTTTATGACCAAGTACCATTCCATTGCGTGAATGTCTCATATCCACTCATTTACTGATGGACACTTGGGCTGCTTCCATATCTTGGTGACCATAAATAATGCTGCAATGAACATGGAGGTGCTTATGTTCTTTCAAATTAGTGTTTTGGGTTCCTTCAGATATATTCCCAGAAGTGGATTAGCTGGGTCATAAGGCAGATTCATTTTTAATTATTTGAGGTATCTCCACACTGTTTTCCACAGTGGCTGCACCAATCTGCATTCCTACCAAGAGTGCAAAAGAGTTTCCCTTTCTCCACACCCTCACCAGCACTTGGTTATTGATTTATTGATGGTAGCCATTCTGAGAGGTGTGAGCAGATATCTCATTGTGGTTTTACTTTCCCTTTCTCTGATGCTTAGTGATGTTGAGCATCTTTCTCATGTCTATTGGCCATCCGTATGGTAGAACATATTCTCCGATCTTACATCTGCTAACAGGTCCATTTCCAAAATTTATGAAGAATCTATAAAACTCAACACACACACAAAAAATCCATTGAAAAACTAAGAAAATTATTTGCATAGATAATCCCCAAAGAAGACACAGAAATGGCCAATAGACATGTGAAAAGATGCTCTGTACACCTCATTTAATTTTTGCCTCATACCTACAGTAGCTTGCCATTCTCTCATACCTTCATATTCAGAAAGGCATCATGTTTTCAGCAAGAGGTAGGTAGATACCTATAGATCATTCCTGGAAAGCAAAATGCCTTAAGACATATAAAAAAAAAGCTATTCACTCATGCAGAGAGAAGACTGTAAATCTATATGCTGCAAAGAGTCTTGCCAGGTACAGGTAATATACAGCCCACATGCCAAATTTGGCCAGCAGCTTGGTTTTTGTACAGCCTAAGACCTAAGAATGTTTTTTCCATTTTAATGGATTGTAAATAGATATAGATGATATAGATATAGATGAAGGAAAATAAGAATATGCAAATGAGACCAATTGTAACTAGATATTTACTATCAGACCCTTCACAGAAAAGTTTTGCCAACCCCAGAATCTATTTTTTGGTGTACTGCAGAATTTTAGTAGTTTACATATGTGTGCCATGAGATGAAAAAGGTTGAAATTCACTGGAGTAAGTACTTAATGTGTTATTATTACCTAGTAAAAACACATATTAAGTACATGTATTTACATGAAAAATGTTTTGGGAATGAGGAAATGAAATGAATAGCTGGATAAATTCCTTTTCTTTTAAGAATCTGAAGTATTTGTAGAATTCTACCCAGTTACCTACATGAAAATGCATAATGTTAAATAACTAAATGTCATCCTATAGTCATCTATACACTTCAATGGTTTGTTTGTTTATTTATTTTACTTCACTGGTTTAAAGAACAATGCAAGTGAGGCAGTGAGGAGCATCCCTAAGAAATGAAAAGACTGCCGCAGAGGAATAGTGTTGCGGAGTATTCAACAGCAGGCCATGAAGTTAGTGTCCCTGAGTAATTAACTTTAAAAAAACCAGGCTGCTCCAAAGGAAGCAGGGTGACCCCAATTCCATGTCTTTGGGCTCCTTTCGGTATTATCGGTCTATGGCAAAGCAGTGTTCATGAAGAATGAAGATCTTGAAACAGACGCTTTAGTTCTATCTCCCTTAAAGAACTTTAATGACCATTTTATATCCATCTTTAGTCCTCAGGTGCAGAGATTTTGTGTGTATATAAATCTGATAGTTATTGCCCTACTAAAGTTAAAGAATTCAAAGCCAAAGAAAATAAGTAATGTCTGTTGCCTAAGATCAAGTAACAGGGCCATATATTAACTTGTCTGTATTATTCAGATAAATGATATTTAAGACTCCAAGAATCACAAACTTACAAAATCTTTAAGTTGAAAAAGACCTTAGAAATCCCTGGCTGAAATTCTTCCAAAAGTAATAATGCCTGCAACAATCTAGACTTTTCCAGGGGCAAACTTATCCTCATCTTGGCAGGGAGGGACTTCCACTGCAGAAGAGTGCGAACTTCATTAATCTCATGCCACACTATAGCACTCTCTGAGTTGCTGTACCTCAGGCCAAGTGTGTCTGGGGAAACTAACTGTGCCATCTTGGACACACTGGATCTCATATTCCTCACATTACATCTGGAAAGTGGACCAGAAACAGACTGGTGTGCAACAAAGGAAGATATGTAAGCAATCAAACCCCTGTGACTACAAAGCCCAGGACAGCATCTACTTTTTCATGAAAATAAGACAACATAACACGTGTAGGTCTATAATAAAGAGTTAGTGAGGTATGGGGGAACAGCATGGAATTTGAATTGGTAAAGAACTTGAAGCCAGAATATTTGATCCCTTTTCTAGTTGTAACATTTCCTTAGCTCTAAAATAGTGATGATAAAACATAACCCACGGGGTCACTGAAAAAATCAGGCAAAATAATGCAAGCAGAAATAATGCATTTATATATATATATACACACAAACAGTGTATAAGCATCAAATATTTCTCCCCGTAGATATTATGTTCCTCAAAACTAGAACTAATCTTATTTTATCTATGCTTTATACCCAGCACAACCTCAAGCTCACAAAGACGTTAATAATGTTTGGTGAATAAATGAATGACCACCCAAAAACCCCACACACAAAGAACACTACTCTGATTGCATGCATAGTTGGTCAAGATTAGTCTTATAATATGTACATGTCAGTTTAAAAAAAGTTTATGTTCTTACAAACTTCCCGTTGCAAAATAAGTCATGGGGATGTAATGCACAGCATGGTAACTGTAATTAAATTGCATATTTGAAAGTTGCTAAAATAGTAGATCTTAAAAGTTCCCCTCACATACACACAAAAAATTTGTAACTATGTATGGCAATAAGATTTATTGTGGTAATAAAACAAGTTTATACTAAAATATAAAAGATAAATAAAATATAAGTGAACCAAATGTGTTATAAATATGTTCATTCTATATATTATATATATGCACACAAAGTACATAATTCAATAGTTCAAATATATGAGTAAATAAAAATTATAAATGAACTGTGATTTTTTAATAGAAACTATCACAAGTAAAGCACCTAAATTCACTAAAGTACAAAAATTCTTACTTAGAGTTCACTTCAGTGTTTTTTTCTATTATGGCCAAAATTTGTTACACATAATTGATTACTCTTTAGCAAACCTTCCAGAATGCAATATAAATTTTATTTACCATAGCCCTGGCTGGTGTGGCTCCGTTGATTGAGAGCTGGCCTGCAAAGCAAAGGGTCGCCAGTTCCGTTCCCAGTCAGGGCACATGCCTGTGTTGTAGGCCAGTTCTCCAGTAAGGGGGCATGTGAGAGGCTACCACATATTGATATTTCTCTCCCCCTCATCTTCCCTTCCCCTCTCTCTAAAAATAAATAAAATCTTTAAAAATTTTATTTATGATAGCAAAAATTGTACTATCAAATTGTAAAATCTAGCTATCAAATTGTAAAAAATCTTACTAACAAATCACTTTGACAATTCTGGGGAGGAAGGCATATTGATTTTATAAATAAAAACTGTATGAAGATAATCAAAGAAAGCTGAGTTACCTGGGTCTGTAGAGGGAATGGCATAGGTGTTTTGTTTTAACTCTTCTGGCCTGAATAAATATTCTCATCCAAGGGTCAAAATACAGAACAGAAGTGTAGGCTCTGAATGACCATCTCTCTGGGAAACTAGAATGGAAAACAGCAAAGGTCACACTATAGAGGATGCAATAACAACACATCATTCAGAAGAAAATAATCAGGCTACTAGGTTATGATGATTACTACTAGCAGCCTCGGGAACTTTTCTTTGAAACCTAATAATGACACAATAAACACCAGCAAATCTTGCAACACTCAAATCATTAAGCAGGCTACTTTACAGATAAGTTTTATTTTAGTTTTATTTATTTTATTTTAATACTAGGTTTTATTTTTTTTCCTACATGTAATTAAAAGGTCAACTGACTGATTAAAGTGTAAGTAATATCAGAAAAAAAAAAGAGGCCTCTAAGTACAAGGGCCTACATGGATAATCTGCACTTTGATTAGAACTGAAGCTTTGTTGGCAATAACTGATTCCAAGTAGACTTACATCAGCTACAGAAAGTATTAAAGTTATTGGCCAAGGAGGACAAAACCAAGACAAATAAACAAAACAACTCCCCTGTTCAAACATTCTTTTAAAAAACGAATTTAGGCCTGCATAAATAAAAATATTTCCCTGAGCCCTGGCCAGTGTGGCTCAGTTGGTTGGTGTGTTGTCCCATAAACCAAAAGGTTGCAGGTTTGAGGATACATGCCTAGGTTGTGGGTTTGGCCCAGTCAGGGCATTTACGGGAGACAACTGATGGATGTTTCCCTCACGTCAATGTCTGTCTGTCTGCCGCTCTCTCTCTCTCTCTCTTTCTCTCTCTCTCTATCAATGGATATATCCTTGCATGAGTATTAAATATGTATTTTCCCATGAAATTACTGCAGAGAAATACAATAAAAACTTTTCATTTGCTTTGAAAACTATGACCTAGAGACACAAACCTCCATTCTATAAGTGCAATAAGTATTAAAATAAGTGTTTTTGTCAAACTGAAGGGAGGAGTTTGATGATGTGTTAAGTAAAGAGGAGGAAAATGAAGGACGGAAGGCAATAAAATGGGAGCAGAAACAATGTAAAAGAGCCTACGTTGAGAAATCACTGTGTTGCTGCATACTAACAACTCCAGGGAGCTTCTATTTTAAAGTCCACTTATGAACTGTAAACCTCCTCCAATTAGGCAAGAAATGAAGATCAGAAACAACCCAAGTCATGCTTCAGAAGTAGTGCTATCTACTGGGTCCCAGAAAAGGCTACAATGAAGGGCTTACAAGGCCAAATAGAAATCAGAGAGAAGTAAACCCATCATTTTTACAATCCTATCTCAGTCCAGCGTGAGACAAAAAAGATGGAAAGGAAACATAAAATCTCTCCTGAGGGACTGCTCAACAGGGTCACACCACTGCCAGTCACTCTGTAAAAAGGAACAGAGCTCCAAAGAATTTACAGAAATGAAGATGAAGCTTGTAAGAAATCCAAGGATTCCCTGGTTGGTTTTAAATTCCTTCAGGCAGAATCTGAAGTTCATTAAAAAGCCCGAAATTTCTTTGAATTGTTTAAAAAGAAATTATTTGAAAGGTCTGCATTTTGCCATGTATAATGTGTACTTTCCCCCCCAAACTACTGAGGGAAAAATGAGGATGCACATTATACATGGGTATAATGATTACATATCATGGGCATAATAATGGGTATAATAATCCCATGTATAATGTGCATAAAACATGGATGCACATTATACATGGGAGCACATTATATACAGCAAAATATGGTTCCCAATATAAATTATAAAGAAGTATCTATTCCATGGTTATTATTCTGTAAATACTAATGCATTTCAATGCGACATTTGGGTGTAGCACTACAATCATGTGGTTGATTTTAGTGTGCCAGGAGCTGTACAATCAACTAAGTCTTCACCTGTTAAAAGAAAAAAAGAAGTCATCTTGGGACACTATAAACATTTTGCGGACTTTTGTCATTATTCAAATGCTTTCTAGATCTCCTGATTTGAAATTGTCCTTAGAGATAGTATAGCTCTTTCTCTGGACTGTCCTTAAAGCAAACACATCTCTGTCATTTAAAGGTAACAGTGATTCAAAGCCAAGTTTGAAAAACACAGAAATATAGTAGGAGATCAAATTGGGTTAGACAAGTTTGGGTTAAAAATTATTATACAAATCAAAACAAGGATACTAATACTTCTATCTCTTGATAGGTCAATTTTACTCAATAAATATCTATAGGTAAGTATTTATAACATGTGTGTTGGGGATCCTCAAGATCTCCTCTATGTTAAGAGATTTGCTAGGAGAACTCACAGGACTTATCACATAATTTTACTCATGACTAACACTTGTCACAATGATGTAGAAAACATATACAGTGGATCATAAGGGGGAAAGATAGGTGGTGTCCAGAGGAACCCATATGCAACTTTCTTATGGTTTCTCCCTCTCATGACAGGTCACACAGAACATACCATACCCCCAGGTATAAAAGTCAGAAACATGTATGTGATGTTTCTGCCCAACCAACCCCATTAGAGACTCAACACCAAACATTTTCAATGGGGGCTGATCACATAGGCACCCTCTGCTGAGCACATATCAAAATTCCAGAGTCCCAGAAAGGAAGTAGGTTTTTAGTATCATTCATATTGTTTGCATAGTCTAGACACATTGGCCAATGGCAGAGGCCATTGCCCTTTTTCTGGGCCCTCCCCACACAGAGCCAGTAAGCTGGTACCATATCTGAGACTCCATCATCCTGGCTATCACTGTTTGACCCACCTTGGAGATTCCCAGAGACTCCACCCCATCCAACTCACATAGGCCCTCCCAAGCTGTATTTCCATATGAATGTCTGGTCTTGGCTCATGCTTCACAACTTCCTAAATCCTCTTAAAGAAACAGCAGCTGGCTTCAGTGAGCCCCAGGCCTAAAACGAGCAGCCTAGATTCACAGCTTGGCTTCACCTGGAAATCTGCAAGCCCAGAACAAGTAGCAGCCAACTGAGATTGCTTTATAGTTCAGGCAGAGTGGCCCTAGGAAAAACACAGTTGGGGGCTGATCTTGGCCTGCACCACCTGGGAAACCCCAGGACCAGCTCACCCAGTGGACAGCTACAGACCTCATTGGACCACAGTCTGTGTTATATAACAGGAGGAGATGGCGATGCTTCCTGTCACCTCCTCAGCAATGGGTGTTCTTAAAAAGTCTCTCCTTCACCTCCAGCTGTGGCTGTGGCTGTGGCCTCCTTCTCCCAATCTATCCACGTAGTTCTGCTACTGTGTTAAGTGTTGCTCCATAAGTGGCTATCAGGGATGGATGGATGTGCTGTGGTCAACAAACTGTGTTAAGGACAGAAGAGCCAGGAAGTGGGGTCCTGTGCCAAGGTCATTATTTCCTTTATCTACCCACTCGGATTCTTTGTGACTAGAGTCTAAGAAAGTGAATTTTTTAAAGCTACGCAGGTGATTCCTTTAACTCTGCCAGTTTTGAGAACCACTGCCTGTAGACCTAGTAGACAGGGTGGTATGTAAGACAGGTTGCCTGAAAGAGGGGAACAGAATAGTCTGTCTCAGGTATTTAGACCTACGAGACTTTCTACACTTATCCACACTGGGTACACAGACATCAGACTCCCATTCAGCCCAAGTATTGAGGCCCATGGTTGAAAAAATTACTCTAAACTCCAGGTGCTAGACTAAATTAGATCCTTTTTGGAATATCTCTGAAGGGCCACATTTTTATTCATAAAAAACCTGTGTACTATTACAAAAAAAATTTCTAAATTTATTGCTAAAGTCCCTACAAATTTGAATATTTCCTGAAGTTGAAATAACAAGTCCTGTATGACCTTGAACAGAAAGATTTTTAACTAGTTTAAATTCTGAACTGTGAAGGGGGCTAATCAACTTTAATCTTAGATTATACCTACAAGAAATGTCAACTTGAAGAAATATTTTAAAAGAAAAGTTCTAAGTTATACAAGTAATGGAAGTCCTTCTATCATACCCATATCATGACAAGCTGTACATTATAACAATTTAAAGCTGTAACTCTTGATGTGTTCCCAACTGGCTCAGTTAGGACATAAACTAGAGATACTATGGAATGCTGCCCAATGACTGTCAATTTAGAAACACACTGCCAACAGGGTACCTAATTTCAAACATTACTTAGCACGAAATTTAAATTGCATTGCTCTGTGTTACATCATCACTCTCAGAGCTGCTTTTTAGGATGGATTTCTTCAGCCACCTAAGATCCTGCACCACAACGAAGTCCAGAAACACTGGCAGGCCCATCAGGTGGCAGCCAATTTCACAACATGGCCTTTTTTTAAACCAGAGTCTCTGCTTTCTTCCATTTTCTCATAAAGTTGCACATATATACTATTCATAATGTTAAGAAAATAATAAGGCACTGAAAGCAGCGTGGGCACAGGAAATCACATGTGCCACAAACCAGGTGAAATGGTCACAGGGTCTTGACCCCCTCAAAGGGAATCAGGAAAAATGCTATAGGATGATCAAGCCTTCACAGTTTAGAACTCAGAAGAGATTTTAAAGATAAGCAAAACACTTAACAAAATTTCTGAAAACTCTCTCTCACCCTGATAAATATCCCCAATGATCTTCACAGTGGAGGACAGTAGAATCCACTACTGAGGGCGTGAGCACCTTCCAATGAAAGTATTTGCAATTTTCTTAGAAAATTACCTAGATATTGGTACTCAATTTGGTTTACCTGAATTCATTTGTTGCTCGCTGTATAGCAGACATTGAGTTAATTTCCAGAGCATCATGTAAGTGTCAAAAGGAAGTATAGAGAAAAGTAAAATAAAGGGAAATAAAATACAGAGAATTTCCATGTGCCAGGTATTGTGACTACTCTATTACGATAGCATTTGTATTAAGGTGATTTTATAGCCTCATTTTGTAGATGAAAACACTGAAGTTCAGAAACAATAGACAACTTATCAGTAGAATGAAAGCTCTTCCAATGGAATCCAGGTCACTTGAGAACAGAGATATTTGTCTGTTTTGTTCCCTGAATACAACTCCAGCCTCTAATACAGGGCCTGACACTCAGTAAATACTGATTCAATGGGTGAATGTCAAATGAACACTCTGACAGCTACTATTCACAGTCCAACAGCTAGTAGTGAAAGAATCAGGATTTGAGATGAGTTTTAAGCAACTGCAAAATCCATTCTTTTCATAATGTATCTCCCTGCCTACCTCCAAGGTTGACTGGTTTCAAGTACACTTGCTTCTGTGTAATGTGAGGAGTCAAAGTTGTAAGATGGCCTCAGGCAGCCACACCCTACACAGACTCTACATGTGTATGAGCCTGAGGTTCTGCTCCCTTCAACTTACTCCACAGAACCCGATTCAAGGGGCATTGAGAAAATTCAGATAATCTGTTGAGTGCATAAACAGTTTAAGTGTTTTGCACAGTAATTTAGCACTATTTACATTTAAAATTACTACTGCTCAATCTAGCATTATTATTTCTGAGAATCAACAGTAAAGAAATACTTGTGGGGATGGGTTGAAGATGGTGGCTGAGTAGGTGGATGCTGAGTCTATTTGTTCTTGGTCCCAACCCAGATTTTGGTTGATCTTCTGACAATTAACCTGAACAATCAATGGAATCTTGGTCAATACAAAGTTTTGAAGCCAAGGAGTAGAGAAGATGCTTCTTACCATCCGGTAAGGGGATTTTATAAGTTGAAAGAGGAAAACTCTGAGTGTGGTGCCTGCAGCAGCAGAGAGACCAGACAGAAGTCGAAGTTTGGAAGTTCCCTCCCACTCTAGAAGCAGAGGGCCCCATCCTGCACCGGAATCTCCAACCCTAATCAGGAGTGACCTGGGAGGATATATGGAGTCTGGAAGTCTCAGGCTACACACAGGGAGCAGCACATTCATAGCTGTAGCACCAACCTGAAGAGTTCCAGATAGGGATTCAGTCTTCTAAAATGAGCAGACTGCCACAGCTGGGATGCTCAGAGGCACCTGTAGGCTGTAGAGAGCTGTGACCTTGAGAGACATTTTGCTTTTGGGAGAGGTGGTATGCATGAAGGTTCAAAAAGAGACTCAGTGCTGCAGGGTGGGTACCACATGGAGACTTTTTAAAGAGGAGCTGAAGCATGGTGGGACAAGGATCCTGCATGCAGCAGCTCTGCCAGCAAAGAGACCAGAGTGAAAGCAGAGTTACGGAGAAAAATGTAGCAGAATGGGAAAAGTGCTTCTCTGGACCTGTTCTGAACCTTGTTCAGCTACAACAAGACACACTGGAGCTTCGAGTTCTTTGCCACTGAGACCAGCTGAGCAGAGACCTGAGAGACTGGTGCAACATGGGGGTAGGCCATAACAGAGATCTTGTTGGGCAGGTGGGAAAAAAAACAGATATTCCCAGTCTCAAATCTGTGAGAGGTGCCCTGCCCCACCAGTGTGAGCTGATCAGCAGCTGTGGATGCAGCTGTGGAGAGAAACCTTGCAGAATGGGAAAACTGCCTTTTAACCCATTCTGAACCTTTCTCAGCCTCACCAAGCCACACTAGATCTCTGTGTCCCTTTCCACTGGGTTCAACTGGGCAGGGAGATTGGAAACTTGAGCAGTGAAGGGTTTGCTGGGCCCCGCCCACCTTGGTTGGCAAGCAAGGTATGGGCTGTGTAGAGCAGAGAGGTCTGGACTGTGTCTCATGCAAAGGCAGAGGGCTGAGAGTTAGGCAAGAGTTGATAGCCTGGAATTCTTTGCAGCAAAGCACTCACTCCTCCAACCCCCTAGAGTACAAACCTCTCCAAAGGGAAAGGCATGCCATGCTGCTCCTGCAGAATGTGCAGACACCACATCCTACAGGGAAACTCTGCAGAACAGCCCTGTCAGGCTCAAGATGCCCCTGCTGGGTGCACTTCCTCAGGGGAAAGTAAGGGAAACTCCAGAAGGGGCCTTTCTGAACTTTTCTCAGCCTGACAAACCACACTGGTTCCCCTGGTCCTTTTCCACTGAAACCAGCTGACAGAGAGAATAGAAATCAGCATGACAAGTTATATTCAGGGCCCCAAACAGCCTCAGCTCTTATACAGAGCTGTCATCAGCGCTAACCAGAAAAGAGCTGACCCTTTTACACAGATTGGCCCCTCACAAGAAATGGAGAGCTAGCTCATCAGATCCTATACATTACTGGAAATAATTTGGGACAGACCAAGACATGTGGCACAAGGTGAGGGAACACACCCATCTTTCCTGAAGTCTGAACAGCACCTCCCAGTGGAGATCCAGGGGTCTCATCCTCCCGACTGCACCAGAAAAACCTCTCAGAAACAGATGGGTCAGTGGCAAGGCTAGGACAAATGGCAGAACTACAGATGGAGGTGGTACCTATGGTGCTTTCATTAGACATTAGATGACCCAACCCAGGGCTTTGTGCTGATACAAAGCCAACAATGCAGAGAAGCAAGGCCCATCCCAGACACAGACACGTCTGCAGGAGACAGCCAGACTGTGGATCACTTGTCACCTCGAACAGACTGCCCAGAGCTAAACAGGGACAGCATCCAGAAGGAGAAGCTAGCAGGCAACCACTAAACTCTACTGAGATGAATTCCACCTCATTCTTTTTTATTATTTGTTTTATCTATTGCATAGCTTTTAACATTTTTCCTTTCTCTTCAATTGTGTTCCTATTTTGTCACTACTTTTCTTCATTTCAAACCTCTCATTTTACTCTTTTCTTTCCTTACTCAATTTTGCCTTCTTCCTTCCTTTACTTTTGTTTTAAATTTCACTCTTTCCCTTTCTTTGCCTTATTTATATTCCTTACTCTTATTCTCTTCTCCCATTATACTCTCAAAATCATTTCTCTTCACTTTAGTAATCTCATATTCTTTTCTTTCTTATAACGTTCTTATTTTCTTTCCACCTTTATTAGTCTTTGCCTATTTGTCATTATTATTGTTGTTGCTGATTTTCTTCAATTTTGTTCCTATTTTTTCACTATTTTTTACTTTTATTTTTTAAAGTATATTTTATTGATTATGCTATTAGAGTTGTTCCCATGTTCCCCCCTCAATCCTCTTCACCTGGTTCCACCCTTCCCTCCAGTGATTCCCTCCTTAGTTCATGTCCACCGGTTGCACATGCAAGTTCTTTGGCTTCTTCATTGCCTGTACTATTCTTAACTCCCTGCTGTCTATCTTGTAACTACCCTGTTATACTTTTAAACCCTATACTTTTCCCCCCATTCTCCCTCTTCCCCTCCTAGCTGATAACTCTCCAAATGATCTTCATATCTATGATTCTGTTCTTGTTCGGGTTGTTTACTTAGTTTTTTTATTTTTTATTCAGTTGTTGATAGTTGTGAGTTTGTTGTCATTTTAATGTTCATAGTTTGGATCTTCTTTTTTATAAATAAATCCCTTTAAAATTTCATATAATAGTGACTTGGTGGTGATGAACTCCTTTAGCTTTACCTTATCTGGGAAGCACTTTATCGGTCCTTCAATTCTAAATGATAGCTTTGCTGGATAGAGTAATCTTGGTTTATTGCCAAGGTAAAGTCCTTGTCTTTTATCATTTTGTACAGTTTTTGCCAGTCCCTTCTCGCCTGCAAGTTTCTTTTGAGAAAACAGTTGATAATCTTATGGGAATTCCTTTATAGTCAGTTACAAAGCAGATCAATCTAATTTGTAGAACAAACAAAGGGAGTCAATTAAAATGGGGAAACAAAGCAACAATCAAAAGGAGAAAAGACCCAAATGAAATTCAGGCAAGCATTTATCAGACATAGAACTCAAAGTAATGGTTATAAGAAAGCTCAAGAAACATAGTGAGAACTACAAAGAACTTTATGGGAGCTACAAGGAACTTAGTAGGAACTACAGCAGCATGAAAAAGGACATAGAAACTATGAATAAGAACCAGGAGGAAATGAAGAATGCAATATCTGAAATGAAGAATACAGTCATCCCTTGCTATATCGTGGTTCACTTATTATAGCTTCACTGTATCACAGGTTTTTAAATATATATATATATCTTAATTCTTTATCATGGAGTTTTTGCTATATCATGGAATTTTATGGTATACTGTACCCATATAGAATTTTATATGTAGTTAAAATTGTGTAGGTTTAAGAGTGTAGAAAGAGTTTAAGAGCATATGAAGTGTTTATAAGAGTGTGGGAAAGGTTAATAAGAGAGTGGGAAAGGTTTATAGGAGTGTGGGAAAGGTTTATAAAGCCTTAAAATATATATAAATAATAAAATAAATATAACACTGCTACTTCACGGATTTTCACCTATCGTGGGGGTCTCTGGAATGTAACTCCTGAGATAGGAGAGGGATCGCTGTACACTAGAAGGATCAAAAGCAGGATAGCTAAAGCTGAGGATTGAATCATCAAGTTGGAAGACAAAGTAGAATAAAATACCAAGTCAGAGCAAAAAAATAAAAAAAGACTCAAAGAACAAGGATAATTTAAGGTAACTTTGAGAAAATGTGAAAAGTAACAATATTCACAACATAGGGATACCCAAAGGAGAACAAAAGGAGCAAGGGAAAGAAAACCTAATTGAAAAAATAATGACAGAAAACTTCCCTAACTTGGTAAGGGAAAAAGTCATGCAAGTCCCAGGAGCACAGAGTCCCAATCAAGATGAATTTATTAGAGTGCCACTCCAAGGCACATCACATTCAAAATGGCAAAATTTAAAGACAAAGAAAGAATCTTCAAGTCAGCAAGGGTGACACAGCTAGTATAATACAAAGGAGCTCTGATAAGGCCATTAGCTGATTTCTCAACAGAAGTGCTACAAGCCAGAAGAGACTGGCACAAAATATTCTAAGTAATGAAAAATAAGGACCTGGAATGAAGACTACTCTATCCAGCAAGGCTCTCATTGATAATGGAAAGTGATATAAAGAGCTCTTCAGACACAAAAATAAAAGACTAAAAGAGGACATCTCCACCAAGACAGCACTGCAAGAGATGTTAAAGAGACTGCTTTAAGAAGAAGAAACAGGGGCGGGGAGAGGAACACAGGTACAGAGGGAAAAATGGCAATGAGTAAGTACCTGTCAATAATAATCTTAAATGTAACTGACTTAAATGCTACAATCAAAAGACATAGGCTAGCTGAATAGATAGAAAACACAACCTGCATATATTCTCTCTACAAGAGATCCACCTCAGAACAAAGGATTCACACAGGCTGAAAATGAAGGGATGGAAAAAAATATTCCAAGCAAATGCACATGGAAAAGAAGGTGGGGTACCAATTTTTATATCAAACAAAACAGACTTCAAAACATAGGTCATCACAAAACACAAAGGAGATACTACATAATTTTTATTTTAGACAGAAGGGAAGGGGAAGTAAAAGAGAGGAGAAAAACATCAATGTATGGTTGCCTCTCACGTACCCCCTACTAGGGACCTGGCCCACAACACAGACATGTGCCCTGACTGGGAACTGAACTGCTGGCCCTTTGGTTTTCAGGCCCACACTCAATCCACTGAGCCACATCAGCCAGGGCTGAAGATCACTATATAATACTTCAGGGAGTAGTTCAACAAAGAAATTACCCTTGCAAACACATAAGCACCCAATACAGAAACACCTAAATAAAATTCTGGAGGAATTTAAGAAAGAGACTGACAGCAATTCAATCACAGTAGGGGATTTTAATACCCCACTGTCAACAATGGATAGATCTTCCAAATAAAAAAATCAACAAGGATATTGTGGCACTGAACTACACTCTAGATCAAATGAACTTATTGATATTTAAAGAATATTTCACCCCAAAGAAGCAAAATATACATTCTTCACAAATGCACACAGATCATTTTCAAAGATAGGCCACATAGTAGGACACAGAAAAAGCCTTAAGAAATTCAGGAAAACTGAAATCATATCAATAATCTTCTCAGATCACAATGGCTTAAAACTAGAAACCAACCTCAAAAAAAAAAAAAAACCCTCAAAAACATTCAAATACATGAAGGCTGAATAACATGTTATTAAATAATGAATGGGTTAACAATGAGATCAAGGAAGAAATCAGAAAGTGTCTGGAAATAAATGAAAATGAACATACAACAACCCAAAACTTACGGGACACAATGAAGGCAGTCCTGGGAGGGAATTTCATAGCAATACAGGCCTAAGAAGATAGAAAAATTTCAAATAAACAACCTAACCCTATATCTACAAGAATTAGAGAAACAAGAACAAACAAAGCTCAGAGCGAGTAGAAGAAAGGAAATAATCAAGATCAAAGCAGAATTAAATGACATAGAGACAAAAAAAAATATCAAAGGATCAATGAATCCAGAAGCTGGTTCTTTGAAAAGATAAATGAAATTGATAAACTGTTAACCAAACTCATCAAGAAAAAAAGAGAAAAGACCCAAATAAAATCATAAATTAAAGAGGAGAAATTACAACTGATACCACAGAAATACAAAAGATTGTAAGAAATTACCATGAACAATTATATGCCTAGAAATTTGAAAATCTGGGTGAAATGGAAAAATTTCTAGAAAAATATAACCTTCCAAAACTGAATGAAGAAGAAGCAGAAAGCTTGAAGAGACCAATAACAGCTAGTGAAATTGAAGCAGTCATCAAAAAACTCCCAGAACACAAAGCCCTACACTGGATGGTTTCACATGAGAATTTTAGAAAACATTTAAGGAAGAGTTAACCCCTATCCTTCTGAGACTATTCCAAAAACTCCAAGAAGAGGGAAGACTGCCACATTCTTTTTATGAGGCCAGTGTCATCCTAATCCCAAAACCAGATAAAGACACAACAAAGAAAGAAAACTTCAGGCCAATATCACTGATGAACACAGATACTAAAATACTCAAAAATATATATATATATTGGCAAACCACATCCAGCAATACTTTAAAAAGATCATACACCATGATCAAGTAGGATTCATCCCAGGGATGCAAGGATGGTACAATACTCTCAAGTCAATAAATGTAATACATCACATAAACAAAAGGAAGAACAAAAAAATCACATGATAATATCAGTGGATGCAGAAAAAGCATTTGATAAGGTACAGTACCCATTTATAATGAAACACTCAGCAAAGTGTGAGTAGAGGGAGCATACCTCAACAAAATAAGCCAACATCATACTCAACAGACAAAAACTAAGAGCTTTCCCACTAAGATCAGGAACAAGACAAGGATGTCCACTTTCACCACTTCTATTCAACATAGTTTATTGGAAGTCCTATCCACATCAATCAAACAAGAAAAAGAAATAAAAAGCATCCAAATTGGAAAGAAGAAATTAAAATGGTCATTGTTTGAAGATGACATGATAGTGTACATAGAAAATCCTATAGATTCCACCAAAAAACTACTCAACCAAATAAGTATATTTTGCAAAACAGAGGAATACAAAGTCATTATTCAGAAATTGAAGACATTTTTGTACACCAACAATGAAATATCAGAGACCAAAATCAGTGGAAAAAATCCCATTTGGTACAGCAAGAAAAATAAAGTACCTAGGAATAAACCTAACCAAGAAGTAAAACCTGTACTCAGAAAACTACATAAAACTAAAGAAAGAAATTAAGGAAAACACAAATAAATGGAAGCCAATACTGTGTTCATGGATTGGAAGAATTAATATCAGCAACATATCCATACAACCCAAAGCAATTTATAGATTCAACGCAATCACTATTAAAATGCCAGTGACATATTTCACAGATACAGAGCAAACATTTCAAATATTTATGTGGAAAAATAAGTGACCTTGAATAGCCTCAGTAATTTTGAGCTAGAACAATAAAGTAGGAGGAATACAATACCCGGTATCAAACTATATTACAAGGATTCAAGGATATATTACAAGGATTACAAGTCATCAAAAGAGTATGGTACTGGCATAAGAACATACACATCGACCAATGGAACAGAACAGAGAGCCCAGAAATAAATCCATGTTTCTATGGTCAATTAATATTCAACAAAGGGGGAAGAAGCATAAAATAGAGTAAAAAATAGCCTCTTCAACAAATGGTGTTGGGAGATCTGTACAGCTACATGCAAAAAAATGAAACTTAGCACCAACTTACACCATACACAAAAATAAATCCAAGGTGGATAAAAGACTTAAATATAAGTCTCAACACCATAAAAGTCCTAGAGGAAAACATAAGGAGGAAAATGTCAGATATTCCATGCAGCAATATTTTCACCAATATGTCCCTTAAAACAATGGACATAAAGAAAAGAATAAACAAATGGGACCTCATCAAAATAGAAAGTTTTTCTACACAGCTAATGAAAATAGCATTAAAATGAAGAGAACCAACTGTATGGGAAAATATATTTGCCAACGATACCTCAGACAAGGGTTTGATCTCCAAAATATATAAAGAACTCACACAACTCCACTCCAGGAAGACAAACAACCCAATTAAAGAATGGGCAAAGGATCTGAACACACACTTCTCCAAGAAGGGTATACAGAGGGCCCAGAGACATATGAAAGGACACTCAGCATCACTGGCCATGAGAAAGATGCAAATTAAAACCACAATGAGATACCACTTCACACTGGTCAGAATGGCCATCATAAACAAATCAACAAACAACAAGTGCTGATGAGGCTGTGAAGAAATGGGAACCCTAGTGCACTGTTAATGGGAATGTAGACTGGTGCAGCCACTGTGGAAAACAGTATGGAATTTCCTCAAAAATCTGAAAATGGAACTGCCTTTTGACCCAGCAATTCCACTGCTGAGATTATACCCTAAGAATCCTGAAACATCAATTCAAAAGAATCTATGCACCTCAATGTTCATAGCAGCACAATTTACAATAGTCAAGTATTGGAAGCAACCCAAGCACCCATTAGTAAATGAGTGAATCAAAAAACAATGTTACATTAACACAATGGAATACTATGCAGTAGAAAGAAAGAAGGAGCTCCTACCATTTGTGACAGCATGGATGGAACTAGAGAGCATTATTCTAAGTGAAATAAGTCAGGCAGTGAAAGACAAATACCATATGATCTTATCCATAAATGGAACCTAATCAACAAAACAAACAAGCAAGCAAAATATAGCCAGAAACACTGAAACAAGAACTGACTTTAACCAGAGGGGACAGAGGAGACAAGTAAGGAGGGAAAATAGGGAATGGGTCATCAGTGAACATTTATAAAGGACCCATGGACAAAGCCAAAAGGTGTAGGTTCAAGGGTGGGAGGCCAGGATGGGTGGGGTGGGGGGCGTGGTGTTGGGAAAACTAAGATTACTGTCCCTGAACAATAAAAAAATCTCCTTTAGCATTTCTTGTCTGGGAAGCTCCTTATTTCTCCTTCAGTTTTAAATTATAGCCTTGCCAAGTAAATTTGCCTTGGTTATAGGTCCTTCCTTTTCATCACCTTAAATATTTCATGTGACTCCCTTCTGGCCTGAAATGTTTCTGTTGAGAAATCAGATGACAATCTAAGTGGTGCTCCCTTGTATGTAGCTACTTGCTTTTCTCTGCATCTTTGAGTATTCTCTCTTTATCTTTAAGCCTTATCATTTTACTTATGATGTGCTTCTCTGGGTCCAACTTGTCGGGAACTCTCTGAGCTTCCTGGACTTGTGTGTCTTTTTCCTTCACCAGATTACGGAAGTCTTTGGTCATTATTTCTTCAAATAGTTTTTTGATTCCTTGCACATTCTCTTCTCCTTCTGGTATTCCCATGATGTGGATGTTTTTATGCTTCATGTTGTCAAAAATATCTCTTAAGCCCTCCTCATTTTTTAAAATTCTTTTCTTTTTGCTGCTTTACCTGGGTGTTATTTTCTACTTTGTCTTTCAGAACACTGATTCAACCCTCTGCTTCATTTAACCTATAGTTCATTATTTCCAGTGTATTATTTATTTCAGATAATGCATTCTTTATTTCTGACTCATCTTTTTTACGGTTTCTATGCCTTTTTTCATGCTGTTGATAATCCTTATAATCATTACACTAAACTTGCTATCTGATAAATTGCTTGCCTCCGTTTCATCTAGATCTTCTTCTGGAGAGTTGTCTTATTATTTTATTTGGGGTCTATTTCCTTGTCTTCCTATTTTGGCTCCTTCTTTGTATATTCCACCTTAGTGGTTAAACCAATCAGCGATGTAGCCTTAAGCTCTGATCTGCAGCCCAGCTTAGGCACCACATGGTGGGGCAAAGTACTTCCTGTGGGTGGAGCTATTGCTTCTCCTCAGGCTGATGCCACTTGGAGAGGAGAGCTTTGCCTGAAAAATATGGCTTCTGCATTATGGGGCATGACTCAGCACAGGGATCCTGACAGCTGTTCCTTCATTTGTCTCCCCAGAGCTACCAGCCCCAAACTCTCTTCAAGCATCACTAGTCCACTCTGCCCTCCCTTTGCCAAAGCCCAGGGTAAGTGGTTACAAATGAAAATTTGTGCTTTGGCCCTTTAAGAAGCTCTCTGCATCTCCAGCTGTCTCTCATAGGCAGACAGAAATCCTGCTGCTTTTCACAGCTGCATGTTATCTGGGTTCCTTTCCAGATCTGGTGCTATAGGCTGGGGGTCCCAGTTTGGAGTTTAGACCCCACACTTCTCAGGGGGAACCCCCAGCAGCTGAAACATCCCTCTGGAACTTCAGCTGCCACCCATGGGAGCCCAGCCAGCCCTCTTGCACCTCATTCACACTCCCTACCAGTCTTGTTGAAGAGAAGTGTTTTCTTCTGTCTGTTCTTAGTTATAAGGCTTCTCTCCAGCTAGTGTTCAGTTGGTTATTCAGGATAATATCTCTACAATTTATTTGTAATTTAAGATTGGGCCTGAGACGAGTTAGTGTAGCTTCCACTTACTACTCCTTTGCCATGTTGGACCTCAAATGTACGACAACTTTAGCCACAAAATTAATATTAATAGTGATGCATTATAACCCTTAGAATTAAAAAAAATCCATTGGTCTAAAGACAGAAGAGGGACAGGATGAATGATAATGCAACCGTGGTAAAATACCAACATTTGGGAAATCTAAAAGGTATACTGAAATTCTATTATCTTTAAACTCCTTTGCAAAATCTAAATTATTTAAAAGGAAAAGTTAACAAAAATATGTGAAATCTAATATAAACTGATCAACAATGTAAAATCTACATGATATATTTAAAAACTCAAGTTGCAGAATGATTTCTATGGTAGGAAAAGAGACTGAGGAAACTCAGGTGAAGAATGAGAAAATACTATTTTTGTATTTATGCAGATTTGAATAGACTTCAATAAATTAACATTTGTATACTACTTAGCCCCATCCTTCATACACACTCTACCCTCCACCGAAAGATTAATGCCCTTGGAACACCTGCTGGAACAATGAGGAGGAGTGAGATGCAGGAAAGAGTAAACAAAGTTCACGTATGGATCCAGGATTCAGTGGAAAATCCTTGCATGAAATTTCAAAATCTAAATTACAAGTCCATACTGGTGTACACATAAAGAATTCTATGTCTTATGAATTTAATTAAAAACATCTAAATTATAAAAATTATAATTCCATACCTGGTATGTACATAAACTCTCTGGGTAAGGAATGCTGAAACCTTACACCTTGTAGATTTTCCAGATGCCAATTTATGTTAAGCACATATGAGGTAATGATGAGCACTGACTCATCTAAAAACTTTCCACCAACTTATCTCCCATTTGCTCAGTCCTACTGTACTCTGTCAATGTAGGACCTTTGAAAATAACTTTAAATTTAAATAATTAGTGTGATTGCAATTGAAGGTTACTAACAACTGCTGGTAAAAGAACAAATTAACTTGATTTTCTTTTACACAAATGCATGGACTACTTCAAAGGGCAGAATAATACAACTTGGTGAAGAAAATAACTTACACATGATTAAGATGTGGGACTTGGTCCGTAGTTCCAAAAATTACTGTAACATTCATTAACAAACAAATATTATCTAAGTCTACCACTTAAGAAAACATCTTGTTTTCTATTATGAGTTCAACTTTCATTTTCATTAATATCCAGTATTCTCAGCCTTTTCTCCCACCTCTTCAATGCAAACTCTTAATTTTCTTTTGATTTCTTACAAAGTTATTTTCATGCCATCTTCTTCCCTTCCAGGGACCTTTGCCTTAGTTTCACATGACATAAAATTTGACATGATTCTTTCCCTACATATGCAACCCAGTTTCTGCCTATCACCTGGAACCCATGCTTCCCTGGCACCTGTCACATACCACATTCACAGATTCAAATTCTGATTTAAAATATCACACTAAATGCAAACTTCTGCCTCATCTGCATCCTGAAATTCTGAGGTGTCTGTTACCTATTTACACATTTTATTAAATTTAAGTGAAAACAGGTTGTCTTTGGACTGATATTGCAAAAGCCCATGCCACCACTGCCTGTGTGCTTGAACACCACTCCTGATGAAATTTTCATGAGGTTTTGTCATTTTGAAACAAGGCTCTGCCAATGGTCTGATTACTATGTTTAGAGCCTCAGTCCAAAGCAGAATGAAAAGGGTTTTTGATTACTAAGTTTGAAACTGATGCCAAATATTCACAAGAACTATTGAAAAGTTCAGACTTTGACTCACTAGTTCCCATCCTGGGAATCTGTCTCAAAAAAATTATTCAAAAGAATAAAAAAGCCCATCCACATGAATATGTTTATTACAACATTATCCTAAATAATGTTAAACATTAGGACAAATGCTAGCATCCAGAAATACAGGAACAGTTACATTAATTATCATGAATCAATTCAATGGACTATTAAAAAGCCACTGATCAAGAGATCATTATGAAATCAGGCTTATCGAGATTATACAGCAGATGATAATATATTGTGTACAGAACCCCAAAGTTTCTACCAAAAACTACTGACATAGATTTAAAAGTCCATTAAAGTAACAGGATACAGAATAAATATCCAGAAATTAGCAGCATTTTTATACATTAATAATGAACTATCAGAAAAGAAAACTAACAATCCCATTTACAATTGCACCTAAAAAATAAGATTCTGAGGAATAAATTTAACCAAAAATGTAAAAGACCTGTACTAAGAAAATTAAAAGACACTAAAGAAAGAAACTGAAGAATATACAAATAAATGATGTATATACAGCATTCATGGATAGGAAAAATCAGCACTGTTAAAATGTCTATACTACCCAAAGCAATCTATAGATTCAGTACAAATCCTATCAGAATACCAATGGTAGATTTCACAGAACTAGAATGAATAATCCAAAGATTTATATGGAACCACACAAGTCCTTAGATAGACACAGCAATCTTGAGAAAAAAGATTAAGTTTGAAGAATCACACTACCTGATATCAAACTATACTACAAGGCCATTGTAATCCAAACAGCATGGTACTGGCATAAAAACAGACATACACATCAATGGAATCAAATAGAGAGCCCAGAAATAAACTCATGCCTTTATGGTCAATTAATACTCAACAAAGGGGGTGAGGACATAACAAGAGTTAAAGAAAGTCTATTCAATAAACTGTGTTGGAAAATTTGGGCAGATACATGCAAAAAATAAAACTAGACCACCATCTTATAGAATTCACAAAAATAAACTAAAAATGGGTCAAAGATTTAAATGTAAGTCTTGATACCAATAAAAGTCCTAGAAGAAAACATAGGCAGTAATATCTCAGACATCTCTCTTAGTAATATTTTTATGCTATATCTCATCAGGCAAAAGAAATTAAAGAAAAAAATACAAGTGGGATTACATCAAACTAAAAAGTTTTTTGCACAGCAAAGAAAAACATCAACAAAGTAAAAAGGCAAATCACTGAATGGGAGAATGTACTTACCAATGCTACATCTAATATAAGGTTAATACACAAAATTTTTAAAGAACTCATACAACTCAATACAAAAAGAAAAACAAACAACACACAACCCAAGGGAAAAAATAGGCAAAGGACTTAAATATACCTCTCCAAAGAGAACATGCAGGTGGCCAACAGACAGATGAAAAAATGCTCATTGTCACTAATCATCAGAGAAATGCAAATTAAAATCACAATGAGATACCTATCACATCACACCTGTCAGAATAGCTTTCAACAATAAATCAACAAACAAGCACTGGTGAGGATATGGAGAAAAGGGAACCTTTGTGCTCTACTGGTGGGAATGCAGGCTGGTGCAGCCACCATGGAAAATAGTGTAAAAGGTTCCTCAAAAAATTAAAAATGGAATTGCCTTATGAGTCAGTAATTCCACTTCTATATTATATCCTAAGAAACTCTAGCACTGACTGGCATGGCTCAGTGGGTTGGTCATCATCCTTGGAAGGGAAGGGTTCTGGTTAGATTCCCACTCAGGGCACATGTCTGGGTATTGGGCCAGGTCTTTGGTTGGGGGCATGCAGGAGGCAGCCAACTGATGTTTCTCTCACACATCAATGCTTCTCTCCCTCTCTTTCTCCTGCCCTTCTCCTCTCCCTAAAAATAAATAAATTTGAAAAATCTTAAAAAAAAAGAAACTCAAAACACTAAT
Organism: Tonatia bakeri; assembly: GCA_004024845.1. Classification (NCBI taxonomy): domain Eukaryota; kingdom Metazoa; phylum Chordata; class Mammalia; order Chiroptera; family Phyllostomidae; genus Tonatia; species Tonatia bakeri. Next base: position 39,279 of record PVIA01006403.1, on the reverse strand, counting down.
TTGAAAGAATATAGGCATCCCTATGTTCACTGCAGTGTTATTTACAGCTAAACTATGGAAGTAACCCAAGTGCCCATCAACAGATGAGTGGATAATGCTCAGTATCACTAGCCTCAGAGAGATACAAATTAAAACCACAGTGAGATACCACTTTACACCTGTCAGAATGGCAATCATAAACAAATTAACAAACAAGTGCTGGTGAGGCTGTGAAGAAAAGGGACCCTAGTACACTGTTGGTGGCAATGCACACTGGTGCAGCCACTGTGGAAAGCAGTATTGAAATTCCTCAAAAAACTAAAAATTGAATGCTTTTTGATCTAGTAATTCCAGTCCTGGGATGATTATACCCTAAGAATACTGAAACACCAGTTTAAAAGAACCTATGCACCCCAATGTTCATAGCAGCATTATTTACAATAGCCAAGTGCTGGAAACAGCCTGAGTGCCCATCAGTAAATGAGTGGATCAAAAACTATGGTACATTTACACAGTGGAATTCTACGTAGCAGAAAGAGAGAAGGAACTCCTTTCCTTTATGACAGTGTGGATGGATCTGGAGAGCATTATGCTAAGTGAAAAAGCCAGGCAGTGAAAAACAAACACCATATGATCTCACCTACAAGTGGAACTTAATCATCAAAACAAACAAGCAAAATAGAACCAGAGACATGGAAATAAAGAACAAACTGACAGCAACCAGAGGGGAGGGAGAAGAGGGATAATGTGGGAAAGTAAGGGAAGCGGCAAGTCAAGGAACATGCATAGAGGATCCAAGGGCAGGACGATGGTGTGAGAATTGAAGGTGGGAGCAGGGAGTGGGTTGGGCAGGGCAGGGAAGAACAATGGGGAAAAATGTGGGGCAACTGTAATGGAACAATAAAAAAATGTTTAAATAGTGGTATATATGCAATGAAATACTCATTACTCAACCATAAAAATGAATGAAATTTTACCATTTGGGATAGCATGGGTGGATCTAGAGGGTATTTAAGTGAAATAAGTCCATCAGAAAAAGATAAATACCATATGATTTCACTTATATGTTCACTCTAAAGAACAATATAAATGAACAAACAAAACGGAAACATACTCATAGATACATAGAACAAACTGATGGTTGCCAGAGGGAAGGGGAATTGGGAGACTGGGTGTAAAAGGTGAAGGGACTGAGAAGTACAGACTGGTAGTTGTAAATCAGTAATGGGGATGTAAAGTATAGCAAGGGAAATATAGTCAAAAATACAGTAATAACTTGTGTATGTACCAGTTGGATATTGGAAATATCGGGGGGATGCTTTGTAAAGTAATGACTGTCTAACCACCATGCTTTTTACCTGAAACTAATACAAAACAACATTGAATGTAAACTGTAATTGAAAAAAATATTAATTTAAAAATAAATGAAAATAAAATTAAAAATGGGAAACATTACACAGTAACTGAAAATAAAGTTTAGAAGCAAATCATAAATGAAAAAAGAAAAATGAGAATTTACACTTAAACAATAGAATGGAATAATACAAATTAATAATAACCTGTAAATTATTTCCTAAAAATTTTTAAAGTATTATTTCATTTTGGATTTTATAATATACAAAATTGGAAGAAAATAAATAATACCAGAAAACCTCTTCTCTGAGACCAAATAAAAGCCTGAAAGCTTGTAATTTCCTATTCCTATGTAGAAAATTGAATTATTTTCAGAACCAGCAGGACTACACTCTCTAAGACCAAAGGTGAAAATAACACAGTTCCTATGTTTGAAACTTGTTTTGGACAGATGTAGAAGCATTCCCAGTGGGTTGAAGGGGACACAATGACTACAAGAAAAAAGAAATGGTAAAGGAGTTATTATTACATTATAAACCTCTTATTCTAGAAACCAAGATAATGTAAACTGTACTTGACTGGAAGTTCAAATATCAAAAGTCATAAATGCAAGAAGTGTCAGATAAAGATCCATCTTGGTCCAGAAGTATTCTTTTAGCCCCAATAGTTCATTTTTTTCTGGTCTGTTAGTGAAGAGGAATAAGGTGTTAACATCAGAACCACTGGCTTTTCAGAGAAGAAAATGCAGGGGGCATTACTACCCTCCCCCGAGGTGAAAGTGCCACTCCTTCTTGGCACCACCACGTACTCCTATGAGAAGCCACGAGATGTATATTATCTTTAGTATAGAAATTGGGCCTCTTCACACTAATCCTTGTCATAAGACCTCATCCTTGTCTTTAAAAGACTTTGTGGTTAAACTATGAAAAATTTTGTTGAAAAATCAAACAAAAGAAATCCAGTGTAGTCATATGTACACTTCTTAGGTCCTATCCATTTTCTTTATTTTATAACTAACTGCCTAAATGGCTTAAAAAGCTTCTGGCTTCATTAAACAATTTGGAAACACTAAGAACTTTTTCCCAAAGAATAAGCTTTCAAATTAATCCTCTAATAATGTATTGTTTCCTGATGGTAGTGTTGAAAGGCCAAGGCACTCTGACAGATAACCATTGAAAATTTATGCTCAAGGCTTTTAAACAGCATGAGGTACTAGTTTTAGAACCAGCTCTTAAGCAGAAGGACAGGGCCTGCCGGAAAGGGGGAGACAGTAATGGACGTGCTAGTAACAACTCTGGGCCTCCTTTCTGATACCAGCATCTCAGTGCTGGCAAAGGGGTTCCCAGCATTTGTCTGATAGTAATTAGGCTGGATATTTATTCCAAAAGAAAACAACCTCCATTTCTTTGTAAATTAAGAGTTCCACATGTTGGAATAAAATAAGTAAAAATATAAATAAGTAAAAAAGATCATCTAAAAAGGTGCTAGACTTTTTAAATTTTACCTCAACAGCAAACAAAAAAAACTTCTTTACTAAGTTAACGTGTTTACGTGGGTCTGAACGTCTTCGTCTAAACCTGCACTCTCCAACACAACAGCACTGGACACCTGTGCTTATCGGGCTCTGGTTTAAATTTATCCGCGCTGTGTGTGTTGCACACTCTGGGTTTGTTAACAAGAGGGTAGAATATCTCTTCATATTTTGATATCCAAATTAAAACTATAATATTTAATATATACCCGATTAAATTAAAACATTGTTAAAATTCATTTCACCTCTTTCTTTGTATGTTTACTAGTGTGGCTACTAGAAAGCTTAAGAGTACATATGTGGTTCGTGTCTGTGGCTCTCATTATGTTTCTGTTGGACAATACTGGTATATGAAATGTCTCAGATTGGATAAAATTCCTTTAAATTCCCTCTAGCTCTAAAATTCTAACACTAGGAAACTGCATGCTCAAGCTAGTAAGTTTTAAACACAAAGTTATTTTAGAGAAGCCTAGGTGTAGTCTCAAGTTCATTATTTCTCCACACTTTCTCACCCACACTGCCCCCTAGTGACTTCTCATTCCATTTTTACAGATTACTAATAGCCAAGAAAAATGAGTGTCAATTTATTTATGTATCAGCTGCAAGTACGCAGTTCATAGGGGCATTGTGAATTGCCATTTGGTAGTATTCCTTTTTGCTTCACTCCAGACTGATGCATTTTTAATGCTCTGTATGAATAATGCTCTGTGGGGTGTTTTTTTTTTTTAGTTTTAATATTCATAAAACAGGAGGCTTGGAATTAGAGATTATTAGAGATCTTATATTCCAGGGGTTCGCAAACATGCCAGCCCCTCTGAATCGCCTGGGGAACACACAGAAAATATTCATTTCTAGGCCTGATATCTAGAGAATCTGATTCAGTAGGCCTGGGATGAAACAGGATCCTAAACTTCTTAAAAAGCTGCCCAGTTCACTCAGAATCTCAAGTCAGGTTTCAGAACCAGTGCTGTAGCCTAACTTACTTCATCTGTAACTAGTGTGAATTGAATTGTGTTTGTACAGTACTAAGGTCCAGTAGCCTCGTACTGGGAACCAGGATGCAGGGCTGCTGACAACAGCTCGGTGCCATTCTGAGAGACATTTTGTCACACGCACATTACTTACCCCTCAAGAGCTCCGGCGATCAGTATATCTTCCTTGTCAGTTTTAATATCCAACTCTGGCTCTCCATTAAGCAAAAGCTTCAGGTTATAAATAACCAGGAAAGTACCTAGTGGAAAATAGATGTTTGACTTGTCAATACTTTAACTACACTAAATATCAGTCATGGTGATATTATCTCATCTATTGATTTAAGTTTGCTCTAGGCCAAATTTCCCTTTGTACTTCAGTAAATATGTTTGGCTAACTTCCAAGATATAGCAAATTCCACTCTCTGCTGAAGAGCACTGAGCTTCTACCATACAGTACTTCTTTTCACTCCTCATTTTATTATGTCCTTCAATGAGGATTCTTAAGCTTGGGCACTTTTCATAATTTGCATTATAAAAATTGTTAGGAGACTTATCCAAATTTGTATTACAGGTAAAGCTCTCATTGGTGGATCTACAATCAATGAACATGAAAACAAATATGAGTTTTAAAATTTTGTACAAATATGAAGTGTTGTTTTAGACGCTATAACAAGTGTGGCAAATTTTTTCAGTAAAGGGCCACATAACAGATACTCCACGCTCTACAGGCCATATGGTCTCTGTCACAACTACTCACCACTCTACCCCTGCAGCATGAAAGCTTCCACTGAGAATACACAAATGTATGAGTTGGCCTTATTCCAATAAAACTGTATTTACAAGAACAGATATGAAGCTCGATTAGAGCTGTGGGCCACAGTGCGCTGACCTTGCCTTGAAGCACAGTTAACAAACAAGTCCAAATTCTTCAGAGTCGCTTATAATAGGAAGACAAACAGGACTGTCAGAGAAATTAAAAGAACCACCAACTACACTTTTTTGGTAGTACCTAAATACCAGGAAGAACTGCACAGTGGCTAAGAATGGGACTTGGGAGCCCGAAGGCCTGTGCCTAAATCCTGAATCATACATACAGCACTTTTCATAAAACACTGAAAATACTTCCAACGAAATTTCAATTTTGATGATCTTACCACATTTGCCATAGATGACATCAAATTGCCGCATTAATTCAGCTTCAGTTTTAAATGGAGAGTACTTATAAATTATAAACAATTCTGTTGAGAATTTCTGAGGATCATCTGTGACAGGTTTTCTGGTTCTTGTTAACCATGAGGGCATTGGAACCACAACCTATTTTAAAAATAAATATTAATTTACTGTAAAATGCACAAATAAAAAACATTATCCTTTTATCTAATGAAAATTCAGTCCACTCTTCGGCCAAATTACAAAACCAAACACAAAATTAAAAGTTTACTTTCCTCCTGTATCCTGGTTTTATAAAGAAGAGACACGTAACAAATATGTATATGAATTAACTCTGGAGGCAGGCAAAGTGGAAAGACATAAGAGCATCCATACCCCCATCTGGCAATAGCTCCCCCACCTCCACAGGGACTGGATGTTCATTCTCTGGAAAGACTAGAACAAAGCATTTCTAAATTAGATGGCATGCCAAGTATTGTTGTCAGGGGATGTTACTGAGATAGGAAGGATTAATTGAGAGCATGCACATTAGATACTGGGAATCCCAGATCTCTTTTCTCCTTTGACTCCAAGAAAGCTGTCACATAGGCCTTCAGGCAGAAGGCCCAGGTGTCTTCTCTGAGAAACCTGACCAGTCTGGGAGGAAAGACATTAAAAAAAATATTACATTGAGAGTTTCCTAATAAAACAACCCAGCTAGATCTTACTATGGTGCCACTTATAGCTGCCAAGCCCCACCCACACTGCAGAGCTCCCAATAGGCATTTTATTGGACTAATCTTTAGAGTACAGCAGATTCTCAAATGTCATTCCATTCAACATTGTTTCATTACAATGCTGATGAGAAAAAAATTCTCTGCCTGGGCCACAGCCTGTGTGGAGTTTTTCCATTCTCCCTATGTCTACATGGGTTTTCTCCAGATAGTCTGGTTTTCTCCCACATCCCAAAGATGTGCACGTGAGGTGGACTGGTGTGTCTGCACTGCCCCAGTCTGAGTGAGCGTGGGTGTCTGTGAGTGGCTCTGCGATGGAAGGGCACCCTGTTCCAGGTGGGGTCCCATGGAGTGCCTGTAGCTACTGAGAGAGGCCACCCATGTCCATGATCCTGTAGTCGAATAAATGGGCTGGAAAATAATTATCCTGCTCTATTAATCTTTCCTAAATGTATTAGTATAGCTTGCATTTATTTCAAGGTTTAAAGAGCTGAAGTGTTTCAGGTCTTTGCAAGTTTGGTTGATGTTTTGTAACCAGAAATATGCCAAGGAAGTTAACTGTTATTTACATCAATTAGCCTATGGGAAAATTGGTTTTATTATATACACTATTTCCTTAAAGTCACAGTTTCCAAGAACCTATTCAGGAAGTTCAGTGAGGATACACTGTATTCAGTATGAATAACCACCTAAGAAAAGCCTATAATATGATAGAGACCAAATAAACAAGTATAAACAAAGCCACTCAATGGAAAGAGAAGCCATAGGAAAAACAAGAAATTGTCAGAAGAAAAATAATCGATCATTGTTAATAGCTTCATTGTTATGGATATAGCTCTAAGAGGAAGAACTATATCCATAAAAAAAGAACTAGGTATCTTTTAAAAGGAAACATTGAAAGAAAGATTTCCTGGAAATTAAGAATATGACTATAGGAAAATTTTTTTCTAGGAAGGGGTTAAAATAGAAATGTTAAAAAATCTCCCAGAAAACAAAACAAAAATGCAATGGAAAAATATGGGAGAGGAAAAATAAGAAAATTAAAGAACTGATCTTAGACATCCAAGAGCTAAGAAAGAGTAGTAATAAAAAGTTATAGATGAAAGAAAATCATCAAATGTTATGGGAAATTACCCCAGAATTGAGAGACATGAGTTTCCATTTTGCGAATGACTAACGAGTGCCCACACAATGGATCCAAATAGATCCATGCAAAGGCAAAACACTGAAATCAGAATACTGGAGACAAGCAGGACAAAGAAGATAAAACTGACCTTCAAAAAGCGGGGGGTGGGGGCTGGACCACATACAAGACTCAGGAATTAAAATGGCCTCAGACCCCTTAACAATAACTCTAGAACTTAGAAAATAATGGAGCGATGCCTTCGAAGTTCCAAAGGAAAATTTATTCCAACCTAGCAATAACACCAAACCAAACTATTATTACATTTTTAGTCAAGATAACACTTTCATCTTTTGAGATCTCAAAATGATTTTACCTCTCATGTACCCTTGCTACTGGGGGATATGTTACACCAAACAGAGGGAACAAGCTATGAAAGAAGACATGAGATTCAGGATCTGAGATTTAACACAGAGGAGAGATGAGGAGAATCACGTGGACCTCGGCATGGGCAGAGCCCAGGATGGCAGCTCAGCACCACCCATGAGAAGTGGGAGCTGCAGCGCCCGTTAGAAGCGGTAAAGACACAGGAAACCAAGCCAGTACTCAGTGGCAGTGATAAGTATATAGAACACTGAGCAAACAACTATTAATTCCAGGGAAAGTAAAAAGTTATGCAGGAGTGGGAAAAATAATAGTTTATAACATGATACGATTAAGAAAGTATTTACATAGTCTCAAATGTATACTGAATATTGCTTTAATCATAATTACAATTAAGCTATGAAATTGGAAGGGTATGTGTATGAAAGGACTAGAGGAAAAAATAAACCCTCCTCTTTTACAGTGGGAGATTAATAGATAATGACTAAATCAAATCAAAAGTAGCAATACGATTGCACAAAGGCCTAGTATTTCTTGTAATTTCTTATAATTCCAATTGCTTGCTGGGAACATTCATAACAGTTTTGAAATTTAGCCAAATATCTGTACAGTTTTATTGCAATGTTGATTTTTGTGAATTTATTGATTAAATATCTTCCCTGCTATAAAAAAAGAAGCAGCAACATTGCATGCCTGTTACATAGAGATATCCAGAAAAAATATCAAAAGTATTAGGTAATGTTACTAAAGGAGACTGTCTCTGTGGAAGTGAAAAGAGGTGGTTGGTTTTATTGAAAAAATAAAATGGTGATGTGGGGGTAATGGTCCATTTTAGAAAAGCTATAACCCCAAAGCTTTGGCCCAGTTTTGCATGCCCTTTATATACATAAAGTACAACATAATGCTTAACGCATCTCTTTGCCTCATGTTAGCATCCCACTCAGCTACTCGCCATTGCCAACTGTTCCTATTACTCAGCTCCAGTCCGCTGCAGCCTGTGAGCACACTCAGCTCCGGTCGGGCAATCTCCCATGTCCACACTGTTGCTCCAAACCCCATGCTGTCTCCAGGTCTGAGACTGGCTGTACGCCACTGCTCTCCAGGAGCCAGCCTCCACTCACTCCATAAAACCCTCATGGACCACTCAAGGTTCTCTAATGTCTCCATCCATATGATTGCTTTTGGCAATTTGTGACAGCTGAAACACAACCTCATTGACACCTCCATTTTGGTTTTGTTTTTTTTTTTATTTTATTGGAGTGATACTCATTAATAAAATTATGTAGGTTTCAGATATACAATTCTATAACACATCACCTATATATTGTATTATGTGTTCGCCACCCCAAGTATCTAAACACCTCCCTTTTGTTATTTATGCAATTCATATGCGTCTGCCTTATTTTGGGACAGCAATGGAAACACTTTTACAGTCAGATGGTCTTCTGCATGTTTTCTACCTTCCCCAGAGTTTATCCAGTGCTGGGTAGACAGCGGTTCCTCAATATGTATTCGATGTACTGAATCATAACCGATGTTCTTAATAGTAAAACTCAGACACTGTGAATTAAAATCTTTGGGTCATCAAATGGAGTTGAAATTATGGTTACCCAAGTTACAGTTTTAAGTCTATTTCAAATTTGATTTCTTTAGATTTTATATTCTAAGACTTTGAATCCAATATTCTATTTAAGACTGATAATCCATTTATGGCACAAGTGGTAGAAATGTGTTGCAGACTTCTTCCAAAACAGCTCATTGTGCCAAAAGGAGCCTCTTGTTCTGGGAGGTTTGGGAATGCAGATATTGTAAATAAAGTTATGAAAACTGCCTAGTAGTTAAAAACCCAAGAAAGGGTCAACAGGGAAGGCCTCCAATGACCCCAGTCATCTTCTCTGATTTCCCAAACACACGCCTAACCTCAACCACAGTCAGAAAGAACTCACTATAGAGAACAATGCCAATACCATTAGAATGGAAGAAAAATCTCAACTCTTACCTCACTCAGACCTTCTCCTTCACAGAAGGTCTGAGAGAAAAAAACACAGGTCATTGTTTCTTCCTTCTTTGTAAAGAGAATAAAGTCTTTTCCAATCCTCATGGATCCACTATTAAGAAATTCAAGAACATAACAGTTTACATCTCAAACAATGAAAAGAAGGGTTTTGTCTTCATAGAAATAACTCCACTGTTTTGCTGACCTATCACCAACAGGATACAATATCATTTTGTTTTCTAAGTGTAGAGTAGATGGATTTGAACTAATCCAGCCCCACACTGCTGCTTGAGACACGACTTCTGCAGAGAAGGTACTGTCTGGGGCTAAAGAAGAGAACAATCATCTGTCCCTGGCTGGAACCACACTGATGACAGTGGCCTGTGTCCTTGCTTTTCATCGAGACAGTCTACTGAGATAAGCCATGGACACAAATAACACCTATGTTAAACTACTCTTTGAGAAACAATGAACCACAGACATGCAATTAAGCTCTAGAGTACAGCTATTCCTGAAAGAAGATTCACCATCTATTTGAAAATTAAATTTTAGAATGTTGTAAAGATCTAAGTCAGTTATAAAAATGGAGATTCCAAAGCAAGGTAGCACTCCTAAGTTTATATTCTTTTTAAAGTTTTACGAACTTGGACCATGCTGTATAAGATTACCTGTAACTAAATATTGTTCCAATATCAATAATATGTGCCTTAAAGAAAAAAATTCTCACCTTTTAAGACCATTGCCATATTGTCCAATAAACTTCAAGGGTGACAACCGTTTCTTGGATGTTCCAAAATAAATGATATCTGAGGCTTCCTCTATAATACACAAAAATGTTCACGGTGGTTAGGAATTATGAGTAGCTTATAGGGGCCTGTCCCAGGGTGTTAGGACAAACACACACCTCTCGGGTCAGCCCAGAAACAAAGCTCCTTGTCAGGCTCCATAATCTATGACCAGGATCTTAACACTATTATATTGAAGGAGGTCTGACAGACTTAGCCGTGTGAATTTGGGCAAATACGAGTTTAAAACTCTGAGTCTTAATTCCTCATCTCTCTTAAAAGGGAAATACTAACACACATAACACAGTTGTTGATAAAGATAAATGAAATGAATTTAATATGATCTAGTCTTCAAGCCCTGGACATAACACATGGCACTTAATAAATGCTAATAAATTTTTAGCATTATGATTATTTGTACCACTAGTAATTTTCTGTAAATTTGGCCTCTATTCAGCCCCCTGTAGGGCTGAGAAGAAAGGAATGGCTCTGGTCTGATACCACCTGGGAAGCAAGGGCTACTTATTCCAAACTTTTAGAGTTAGCTCCCTGTTTTCTTCAGGGTATTCTGGAATTCTAGAGAAAATATTCTGGATTTCAGAAAATATTAATTCATACTTCCAGAAAGCTGCCAGGTAAATAAAAAAAGGCAGAAATTGGCCTTCCATTTGGCCTACATGAACTTATGCTCCCAAACTGTGCTGGGACCCTGTGTCCGTCTGGGGGTACACATGCTCTATCTAACTCAGCAGCACCTGGTATGGGATGAGTAGAAGCTACCAGACACTCTGCTTGTCAGAAGCTAACCTGACATTCAATCACATGTTCTTATACAGGAATGGAGATTAGGTAATGTGTATCCAAAATGACAGTATTGGTTACAATTCACTGATAGCTTAGTATATTCTAGGTGCTATATTTTATACATTATATGCACCATTTAATATTTACAACAAACTAGCAAGGAAGACAGTATTATTATTTGCATCTTACAAATGCGAATACTAAAGTTTAAGGAGTTTATGTAGCCTTCCCAAGATCACACAGCGGATATATTCTACCACCAGGATTATAACCCAGATTCGTCAAAGACCACATCACACAGTTTTCATTACACAGCACACAGACTCCCACGTGTGGCGGCTAGAGTTCTGGGCAGACACACATGACCCTTGCTCTCAGCAACCACATGTCACGGGAGGAGAAACAGACTGAAAGGAGTAGGCAAGTAAACAAGAACTGTTCTGTAAGTGTTCAGTGAAGGTAACGAAACCAGGGCAATGTGACGGAAAATGAGCAGGAGCGTGTCCTGCAGACAGAATGATCAGGAAAAGCCCCTTTTATAAGGTGACAACTTAGATGAGATTCAAATGACAGTGTGGCTAGAATGCTATAAGCAAGGAGGTGAATGATAGGGGAAAAGGTCAGAGGTCAAATAACACAAGAAATTGAAAATGTTACTGGGGAGCATAAGTTTTACTCTGAAGGAATGAAAAAGCACTAGAAGTTTTAATTAGGAGAATAATATGATATCATTGATGTTAAAAGAAAAAACTCACTCAGTATCTGTAGAGGGAAAGGACTGTCATGAGACAAGATGGGAGGTGAGAGTTTGGAAATTCCTGCTGTCACCTTTTAAGGGTCAAGACTGATCTAGCTCAGTTTGGACAACAGATAGATTCTATTTTCAGTCATCAGATAAACTCTTCCTTCTAACTTATTACTTAATTTCTAATCAGTGTTAATAAAGAATTGCTCTCTCAACATTAGTGGGCTTTTCTTAATACTACTCTATATGTCAACTGAACTGTATTCCTTCGGAAGAACTGAGTATCTGTCGCATTCCTGTGTTTTGATCATTTTGTTCATGGAAATATACAAAATGAATTGTCTCTTTTTTTAAAGAATTGCCTTAGAATATATCACATATTCTGTTATTTTAAGAATTCATCCACTCATTTACTGATGGGCATTTAGGTTGCTTCCAGCACTTGGCTATTGTAAATTGCGTTGCTATGAACATTGAGGTGCAAGAGTTCTTTTGAATTGGTGTTTCCTGGTTCTTAGGGTATAATCCCAGCAGTGGTATTCATTTACACAGTGGACTACTACACTGAAGAAAGAAAGAAGTAGCTCCTACCCTTCATAGCAGCATGGATGGAACTGGAGCGCATTATGCTAAGTGAAATAAGCCAGGTGGTGAAAGACAAATACCACTTGATCTCACCTATAAGTGGAACCTAATCAACAAAACAAACAAGCATGCAAAATATAACCAGAAACATTGAATTAAAGAACAAACTGACAGTAACCAGAGAAGAGGGCGGAGAGGAATACTGGGGGAAAATAAGGGAAGGGCCATCGAGGAACACGTATAAAGGACACATGGACAAAGCCAAAGGGTATAGTTTTGAGGGTAGGAGGCAGGGATGGGTAGGGCTGGGAGCCGAGGTGGGGTGAAAATGGAGACAACTGAACTTAAACAATTAAAAAAAAAACAATTCAGGAAAGTGAACTTAACATAAAGCCTAGAAGTGAAAAATAAAACTGCTTTTTCAGCGTGGTTTTCTCACAAACTTTGCTCTCTTATTTAGTTAAACAATAAAGAACCAACAATCTATTTTTTATTGTTGTTCAAGTATAGTTGCCTCCATTTTCATCCCACCATGCCCCCCACCCCACCCATCCCCACCTCTCACCCTCAAACCTACCCCCTTTTGGCTTTGTCCACGTGTACTTCATACCTGTTCCCTGATGGCCCTTCCCCTATTATCCCTCTCCCTCCTCCCCTCTGGTTACTGTCATTTTGTTCTTTATTTCAATGTTTCTGTTTATATTTTGCTTGCTTGTTTGTTTTGTTGATTAGTTTTCATTTACAGGTGGGATCATATACATTTTAATCAAAATGACCTGGAAAAAATGAAAATTATCCATACAAAGTCAGAACAAGAACTGAGCAGGATACTTGAACATTTCCAAACTTCCTAATAAATTATTCTTTGACTATTCAGACCAAGGGGGAGCTTTGAAGGCTCAGAAGAAGATAACTGCTGTGATGTGTATTCTCAGCTTCTATCAGCACCAAAGAGCATTCTTTCCTCTGGTGTGGAACTGACCAGGACACTCCCATGGAGGAACTTAGCATCATGATGCTTAGCAGCATAAAAAAAGATCCAGTCAGAAACGAAAAATATGCTAATTGAAATAAAGAATACTTTATAGGGAAACAGCAGTACAGTGGATGAAACCAAGAATCAAATTGATTTGGAACATAAGGAAGCAAAAAACAACCACAGAGAATAAAAAGAAGAAAAAAGAATCCAAAAAAAAATGAAGATAGTAAAAACAGCCTCTGGGACAACTTCAAGAGGTCCAACATTCGCCCCATAGGGGTACCAGAGGAGAAGAGAAAAAGCAAGAAATTGGAGATCTTTCTGAAAGTTTAGTGAAAGAAAACTTCCTTAATTTGGTGAAGGAAATAGACATGCGAGTCCAAGAAGCACAGAAAGACCCAATTACGATGGATGCAAAGGGGCCCACTCTGAGGCACATCATAATTAAAAAACCAAAGGTTTAAGATGAAAAGAGACTCTTAAAAGCAGCAAGAGAAAAGAAGTTAGTTACTAGAGGGTTGTCCAATGAGAGAGGGAGGAGGAGAACGGGTGAAGAGGTGAGGGAATGAAGAAGTACAAATAGGTAGTTGCAGAACAGCCACAGGAATGTAAAGCACAGTGTAGGAAATGGAGCAGGGCTTTGAAACCCACAGCCAGTGGGCCACATACAGCCCAGTATAGGTATGAATGGGGCCCAACAAAAAACTGTAAATTTATCTAAAACATTACAAGATATTTTTGTGATTACCTGTTGTAGTATATTTAATATGTGACCCAAAACAACACTTCTTCCAGTGTGGCCCAGAATTACCAAAAGTTTGGACACCCCTGGAGTAGTCAAATAATTTATATGCATGAACCATGGACATGAACAATGGTGGGGGGATTGCCTGAGGCAGTGGGGGGTGCTGGGTGGAGGGGGACAAAGGGAAAAATCAGGACAACTGTAATAGCATAATCAATAAAATACAATTTTTAAAAAATAACTCAAGGTAAAGCTGGCCCAAATAACTCAAAGCCCTCATCAGAGCAAATAAATAACATTTCAACTCCACAGCAAATAGGTATTATGCACCTACTTTGTGCTGGCTTTTGCTAGCCTTGAAGATACAAAGATAATTTATGAAATGTATTGTAGAGGTAATCATTATGATGGGTACATTCAATTGAATCAACTAACCCTTTGAACCTGCAAAGAAAAATCACAAACTGCTAGAAATAAGGAGGGGTGACCTCTGCCTCAAGGTTAAGTAGAAAACTTTAAATTGCCTAAAGGCACTGGAAACTGCCTCAGGGTTCTTACAAGCAATACCAGAAGGATGGTTTGAAAAATGATCTCAGAATCCAACCAGTAACTATTTATATTCCATTTACTCCCAGATGTTTTTTGTACAAATAATCAGGTAACTTCTGCCTTTCATTTTTCTGGCAATATTTATTTACATTCACTTTTTGTCCCGGTTTAGATGGTTGCAATGAATTTACTCTGTCAGCCGAAATATGTAAAATAAAAGTTCAATATGCTAACACTGGGGTTTATTTTCCCTAATAGCTCCATACCTATTTTTGCACAGCTAGCTCAATTTACTTTTATTTATTTTATGGGTTTTCAGACTGTTTCCTCTAACAGCCAGTTAGGTATCAAGATAATTAACTTACCAGGGCTCATCCCACATCCATCATCCAGGAAGCACAACATGAATCCACCCTGCAGTTTTTCATCACCCACTGTAAGAGAAGGCAGTTATTACTAATAAATATTGGGCTTAATTTGTTCATCAGAAAATCATGCTGCTCACATAATTATTTGTCCTCCTCAAATGCAGCCACTGAGTGACAGAGTTGTGGCATAATGATAGAGCTCAGAAAACCATTTTGACTACAATTTCACAAGAAATTGCCAGGAGAAAACAATCAAGATAAAAAAAGGCTCTGGATTAATGTAAACTACCTATACATTAAGAAATAATGTATATAGTATGACATGTCCAGCTCTAGAATTTGACTGGTCCTTTATTTCCTTCCTGTGGGAGGGAAGAAAGGTGGATGGTGATGTGACCCCAGGATTGCTCTATCCAAACTTATCAACCTTTATTCCCCTCCACCAAAGCTCTAATTCCAAAGTCAATTGGGACATTATTATTAAATTCATCAAGCTCTCTTGCAAGTAGTTAATTCCTATAACAGCCATTTGAGCATGCTTCTTTTGTTGTTGCTGCTGTGGATGTTTTGAGTTTATAGATTTTTACTTATTTCAATATCACGGTGGTCATGGGACCATGATTACAAAGATGTAACCAGCCTTTGAAACTCTCAGACCTCTGGCCGTTAGTAAAATCAACCTTTTTGGTAGTGTCTTTAATTACACATTTATCCAATTTGCATGGTTTACATATTTAAACCAAACACTAGAAATGTCTACCAATTCTAAATAACAACTTTCTTCCTTCCTAGGAACTTGTCGATATGGTAAAAGCAAAGAAAGACACTCAAGAGCAAATACTGAACGCAAGTAGAACCAAGAAATGACTCAGACAACCTTTGTTGTACATCTGTTTTTATAGCAAAACTGAAAATACTTTACGAATTCTCATTCTTAAAATAAAGAACTGACAGTAACCAGAGGGTAGGGGGAGGGGATAACGGGGGAAAAAGGAGGAAGGGTTTTCAGGAACATGTATAAAGGACACATGGACAAAGCCAGGGTGGGAGATGAGTATGGGATGCGGGGGAGGGAGGAATTGGAGAAATTTTTTTATTGTACAACAATAAAAAATTATGGTGATGATTTGAAAGTATGATGTTCCAGCATAATTTCTCAGAGATCTACCATTTACTGTGGTAGTCTTATTCTTTGAAAGTCTGACACAGTATTTCATTCAATTTTCCAGGTATGTATATTCATTTTTATTTTTTCTCTAGAGTTTAATAGCTTAAAACTTGCCAATCCCTGTTAGTTTTATAAATAGATGTTCAAAATATTTTGATTAGGAGTGTTTTCATCATGAAGCCAGTACATATTACTGTGAATCAAAGCTAAAATCTGGAAGTTGCTCAGTGGGACCACCAGCAGCAATAGCTGGACTCTTATCATAAATATATTTGGTACATACTTCTCAGATTTTCTTAGCATTCACAGCATTAACTCTTGCTTCAAGCAGAGGAACGGAATTTCTTCTATCACAGTATAACCCTTGCTTACCAGCATCTTCACAAATTGGAGTGGAAACATTGAGTTGCAACAACATGTTTATTTTCATGTTTTTGGCTCTTGCAACTTCTCTTTCAGTGACAATGGTACAGAGTCACATCCACTCTTTTTGAACAGTATGTAGCATGATTGCAAGGTGGCTGGTTTACAAACCATACACATTCCCCATAATCCTGGAGCTGTGTAAGAAGTGTTGAAAAACTAGAAGATGTGGAAGAGACTGCCATGACAGGTAAGCTGGGCCAGCTTGCTAGATAAATTCATTCCTCTTTCTAAAGAGCAATTATAGCTGCCAATCAGTGTGTTTGCAAACATGGGGCATATTGTATCTGGGTGTGCCCAACCAACAGCTATTGCAAAGTGTGCCAAAGGAATCTTGTCACCTCCCACTCGAATCTCACTTCCTGGGAATTTGCAGTGAGCCAGAGCTGGTGCCTCTGCTTTGTATGTGGGCCCAAGAGTCTCCAAAATGAAGCTTTGATAACTCGAGCAGTTCATCATAGGAAATTCCTCCAGCAGCCGCAAGTACTATCTTTGGCCCCTTATAATATGTGGTTATATATAATCCACTAAGTCCTTACAACTTATAAATTTTATATTTGAAGATGGTCCTAAAATTGTCCATTTAAGTACAGTATTTTGATAAACTGTGGCATGAAGATACTCAAAAACAACTTCTGGCAAATTGGTTTCAACTTCCTACATCTCTCTAAGGATTATTCCACATTCAAGTTTAATTTCTTGAGCTTCTTAGTGGCAGCAAATATTTGCCTCCTGAAGATTCAGGTGATTTTTGAAAACAGCTAAGTCACTGGAAATCAATTTTGATGATTAAGAAATAGCACTGAGTTACATAATATTAACTGCTTGTTTACAAAAATTTAAAGGAGAACAAGATGGTAGCAGGGTATGTGGAAGCTACACTAACCTTCTCCCAGGACCAAACTGGAATTACAACTAAATTAAAGAAAAATCATTCTGAATTACAAACTGAACACTAGCTGGAGAGAAGCCTTATAACCAAGGACAGACAGAAGAAACCATCTCACTACAACAAGACTGGTAGAAAGTGTGGAGGTGAGAGAAGGCTAGCTGGGCTCCCACGGGTGGCAGCTGAAGATCACCCTGAGAAGTGTGGGGTCTAAAGCTCAAGTTGGGCATCCCAGCCTAGAGTACCAGAACTAAGAAAGGAACCCAAATAACAACCAGCTGTGAAAAGCCACAGGGTTTCTATCTGTCAGGGAGTACTGGCTAAAGATGAAGACAGACTCAAAAGGGTCAACGCACAAAATTTTATTTGTATCCACTTACCCTGGACTCTGGGAAAGAGAGGGCAGAGTAGACTAGAGATTCATGAGGAGAGTCTCAGGTTGGTGGTTCTGGGGACAGAACTGACAGATCAGCCACCAGGATCCCCATAGGGCAGAAACCATCTCACTCAAGAAAGTACTTCCTTCCATGCGCCATCAGCCTGAGGAGAAGCAATAGCCCCACATACAGGAATCCCTCTCACCCTACCCTGTGGAGCTTGAGCCAGGCTGTTGACTGCAGCTGGAGGCAATCACAGTGGTTAAGTCTAATAGCAAAGGTGAATCTCTAGGAGTTCTAAGACATTAGCTGAACTCCCTCCGGGACCGGTGCTGGTAAAAGCAGACCATTGTGCACAGCTTGGTTCTTTATGTACACACCCAGACTCAGCAGTAGAAGCTACAAGCTGTGGACTGCTGATAGCTCCAACAAGTCGCCCAGGGTCAGTCACAGGCAGCGCCTGACATACACTACTCCAGAGTCTGGGCAGATCTACCAAATACATAGAAACAAATACAAAGAAGCAGCCAAAATGTGAATACAAAGAAACAGGCCCCAAATGAAAGAACAAGAGAATTCTCCAACAGAAAAACTAAATGAAATACATACAATTTATCAGATAAACAGTTTAGAGTAATGATTGTAGGATGCTCAACAGCATTTTAAAAGGCATACAAACCATAAAAAAGGACAAGTCAGATAAAAAGAATGCAATATAAGAAGTAAAAAATACACAAGAAGGAATAACCTGTAGGTTAGATGAAGCAGAGGATCAAATGAGGAAATTGAAAGACAAGGTAAAAAAAATACACAAGTAGAGCAGCAAAAAGAAAAAAAAGAACTAAAAAAATGAGAACTTAAGATATATTTAGGACAACGTGAAGCATAACAACATCCACATCATGGGAATACCAGAAGGAAAATAGAGCAAGCAAGAAATCAAGAACCTATTTGAAGAGAAAATGACTGAAAACTTCCCTAATGTGGTGAATGGAAAAAAAAACACATTTCCAGGAAGCACAGAGAGTCCCCAAAATGGACCCAAAGGGGGCTACACAAAGACACATCATAATTAAAATGGCAAAGCTAAGAGACAAGGAGAGGATCTTAAAAACTGCAAGAGGAAAGCATGTAGTTACCTACAAGGGAGCACCAATTAAACTGGCATCTGATTACTCAACCAAAACATTTCATAGTGGCTGCACCAGTCTGCATCCCCACCAACAGAGCACTAGGGTTCCCTTTTCTCCACATCCTCCCCAACACTTGTTTGTTGTTTGTTTATGATAGCTATTCTCACTGGTGTGAAGTAGTATATCATTGTGGTTTTAATTTGCATCACTCTAATGGCTAGTGATGCTGAGCATCTCTTCATAATAATTCCAAGAATGCTCAAACACCAATCCAAAAAGCCTATGCACCCCAATGTTCACAGCAGCACAATATACAATAGGCAAGTGCTGGAAGCAACCTAAGTGCCCATCAGCAAACAAATGGATAGGAAAAGAATGGTACATTTACACAATGGAATATTATGCAGCAGAAACAAAGAAGGAGCTCCTACCCTTCATAACAGCGTGGATGGAACTGGAGAGCATTATCCTAAGTGAAATAAGCCAGGCAGTGAAAGACAAATACCATAAGACCTCACCTTTAAGTGGAACCTAATGAACAAAACAAAAAAGCAAGCAAAATATAACCAGAGACATTAAAATTAAGAACAATTTGATAGTAACCAGAGGGAAGGTGGGAGAGAATAATGGGGGGAAAAGAGGAGCATTTTCAGGAACAACTATAAAGGACACATGGACAAAACCAAGTGGTGGGTGGAATCAGGGGAGAGGGGTGGGGATGGCTGGGGTGGGGGGGAGTAGTGAGAGGTAAATACAGACAACTGTACTTGAACAATAATAAAATAATTAAAAATAAAAATAAAGAAACATTTCAGTCCAGAAAGAAGTGGCGTAAAATATTCAAGGTAATGAAAAGCAAAGATCAACAACCAATGTTACTTTACCCAGCAAGGCTACCATTTAAAATTGAAGGAGAAATAAGGAGCTTTTTAGACAAGAAAAAGCTAAAGAAGTTTTTTTAACTCCAAACCAGTACTGCAGCAAATGTTAAAGGGCTTGCTTTAAGAAAAAGAAGAAGAGAAAGAAAAAAACAGAAGTAAAATAGTCTAACAATAAAATGGCATTACATATGTTTCTGTCAGTAATCACCTTAAATGTAAGTGGCTTAAATGCTCTAATCAAAAAACAGAGGGTAGCTGAATGGATAAGAAAATAAGACCCATAAATACGCTGCCTCCAAGAAACCCATCTCAGATCAAAAGATACAGACTAAAAGTAAAGGTCTGGAGAAAGATAGTTCATGCAAATGGAAAGAAAAAGAGTTGGTATAGCAACACTTATTTCTGACCAAATAGACTTTAAAACCAACACTATCATAAAAGACAAAGAAGTAGACTACATAATGACAAGAGCAATCCAACAAGAGGATATAACCCTAGTAAACATCTATGCACCCAATATAGGAGCACCTAAATATGAGAAGCATATTTTGATGGATATGATGGATCAACAGAAATACAGTTATTGTCAGGGATTTTCACACCCCACTGACTTCAATGGCTAGATCTTCCAGACAGAAAATCAACAAGGAGATAGCAGCCATAAACTACACACTAGATCAAATGGATTTAATTGTTGTCTTCAGAGCATTTCACCCCAAGGCAACAGAATATACATACTTCTCAGGTGCACATGGAACATATTCCAGTATAGATCACATGTTAAGACAAAAAACAAGTCTCAGTGAATTTAAGAAGACTGAGATAATATTCAAGCATCTTCTCTTACCACAATGCTATGATACTAGAAATCAATCACAAGGACACTGAAAAACATGCAAAGACATGGAAGCTGAATAACATATTATTAAATTATGAATGGGTCAACAATGAGATCAAGGAAGAAATCAAAAGATACCTTGAAACAAATGAAAGTGAGGACAAAACAATACAAAATGTGTGGGACATCGGAAAGGAATCCTAAGAGGGAAATTCATAGCATTACAGGCCTATCTCAAAAAAAAAAACAAGAAAAAGCTCAAATAAACCATCTAACTTCACACTTAAAGGAACTTGAAAAAAAACAACAAGCAAAGCCCTAAGTAGGTAAAAAGGAAATAATAAAGATCAGAGTAGAAATAAATGAAATAGAGTCTAAAAAATGATACAAAAGATCAATGAATCCAAAATTTGCTTCTTTAAGAATATATATAAGACTGCCAAACCTTTAACCAGACTCATCAAGAAAAAAAAACCCCAAATAAATAAAATCAGAAATGAAAGTGAAGAAATAACAACTGACACCAAAAAGATACAAAGGACTCTAAGAAAATATAAACAACTATGCCCCAATGAACTGGACATCCTGATGTATTCAGGATGAAATGGACAAATTCCTAGAAACACACAATCTTCCACAACCAAATCAGGAAAAATCAGAGACTCCGAATAGACAGATTACACCTAGTGAAATTAAAGCAATAATAAAATAAACTGCCAACAAACAAACACCTCGACCAGATGGCTTCACATGTGAATTTTACCAAACATTCTGAGAACTAACACCTTACCTTTTCAAATTATTTCAAAAAATTCAAGAGGAGGGAAGGGTCCCAAGCACATGCTATGAGGCCATAATTATCCTAATTCCAAAACAGTAATGACAGTACAAGAAAAGAGAATTATAGGCCAATATCTCTGGTGAACATAGATGCTAAACTCCTCAACAAAATATTAGCAAACTGAATCCAGCAATGTATCAAAAAGATCATATACAATATGTGTAAATAAGTGGTATTTATTCTGGGAATATAGGGTTGGTACAACATTTGCCAATCAAAAAATGTGATTCACCACATAAACAAAATGAAGGAAAAAACCACATGATCATATCAATAGATGTAGAAAAAGCATTTGATAAAATCTAGCACCCATTTGTGATGTGCACTCTCAGCAATGTAGGAATAGAGGGAACATACCTAAACATAATAAAAGCCATATATATCAAACCCACTGCCAACATTATACTGAACAGGCAAAAACTACAAGTGTTCCTCTTAACATTGAAAACAAGATAGAGGATGTCTGTTTTTGCCTCTCTTATTCCACATAGTATTGGAAGTCCTAGCCACAGAAATCAGACAAAAAGAAGAAATAAAAGGCATCCAAATTGGAAAGGAAGAAGTAAAACTGTCATTACTGCAGACAACATGACACCGTATATATAGAACCCTAAAGATTCCACCAAGAAACTACTAGGAGTGATAAATGAATTCAGTAAAACAACAGGATACTAAATTAATATCTAGAAATCAGTTGAATTTGTATGTCGCTATAATGAACTATCAGATAGGGACACTAAGAAAACAATCTCATTCATAATTGCTTGAAAAATAATAAAATACCTAGGAATAAATCTAACCAAGGAAGTAAACGACCTGTATAGTTGGAAAATTATAAGACATTGAAGATACAAATAAGTGGAAGTAATATCATGTTCATAGACAGGAAGATCAGCTTAACGTCATTAAGTTGTCCATGTTACCCAAAGCAATCTATAGATTCAATGCAATTCTTATCAAGAGTCCAATGATGTATTTTATAGAACTAGAACAAATATTTCAAAAATTTATATGGAACCACAAAAGACCCCAAATAGCAACAGCAATCTTGAGAAAGAAGAACAAAGTTGGAGGAATCACACTACCTAATACCAAACTATACTATAAGGCCATAGTAATCAAAAGATCTTGGTACAGGCATAAAAACATATAGCTCAATGGAACAGAGAGCCCAGAAATAAACCCACACCTTTATATCCATTAATTTTTGACAGAGGAAGCAAGCACATTCAATGGGCTAAAGATAGTTTATTAAATAAATGGTGTTTGAAAAATTGGACAGATACATGCAGAAAAATGAAACTAGACAAACTTTTTATGCTACAAACAAGAATAAATTCAAAATGCATTAAAGACAAATATTAGACCCCAAGCCACAAAAATCCTAGAAGAAAAAAACAAATATATCTTCTCAGGCAAGGAAAATGCAAAAATAAAGAAATTTGAGTACATCAAACTAAAAAGGTTTTGCACAGCAAATGAAAAAAATAGAAGACAACCCACTGAATTGAAAAACATATTCTCTGATATATCTGATAAGGAGTTAATATCCAAAATTTATAAAGAATTTACAAAACTCAACACCAAAAAAATAAACCACACAATTAAAAAATGGGCAAAGGACCTGAACAGATGCTTCTTTAAAAAGGAAATACAGTTGGCCATTACACATATGAAAAGATGCTCAACATCACTAATCAGCAGAGAAAAGCAAGTTAAAACCACGATGGAGATATCATCTCACACAGCTGAGAGTGGCTATCATGAATTAACCTACAAACAACAAGTGCTGGCAAGGATGTGGAGTAAAAGGAATCCTTTGGTGCTGTTGGTGGGAATGCAGATTGGTGCAGCCACTGTGGAAAGCAGTACAGAGTTAACTCAAAAAAATTTAAATGTATATATCATTTGACCCAGTAAGCCCAATTGTGAGAATATACCCAAAGCAACCCAAAACACTAATTTGAAAGAACATAAGCACCCCTATGTTCTTATAGAGTTATTTACAATTGCCAAGATATTGAAGCAGCCCAAGTGTTCATCAGTAGGATGAGTGGATAAAACAACCGTAGGACATTTACACAATGGGATACTACTCAGTCATAAAAAAGAAGAAAATTTTACCCTTTGTGACAGCATGAATGGACCTGGAGAGTATTATACTAAGTGAAATAAGCCAGTCAGAGAAAGACAGATACCATATGATTTCACTCATATGTGGAAACTAAGGAACAATCTAAACCAGCAAGCAAAATAGAGACAGATTCATAGAGAGCAAGCTGACAGCTATGGGGTGGGGGAGAGGTTTGGGGTGGAGAGTTGGAGCAAAATGGAAAAAAGGACTCATGGAGATGGACAATAGTGTGCTGATTGTGGGGATAACAGGAATAAATGGTAATGGGAAAAAAAGCAAATGAAATTTTAAAAATTTAAAGATGTAACTAACAGTAATAAGACCAATTTTAATGCAGTGTGTAATCTGGTCCTGAGAGTAATTTCTACATCTGGGTATGAGTTCCAGCACATCTTTTTTTTTTTTTTGTAACAGCTTTATTGAGAAATAGCTCACACATAAAATGTCCATTAAAGTATCACCACAATCAAAGTAATGAACACACACACACCCCCACATGTTTCCTCGTATCCCTTTTAATATCCCCCTTCTGCCCCTCTATGTCCCAGCACTCTCACTCACCCCCAGGCAGCCACTGATTTGCTTGTTTGGTTTCTGTATGATTCATTTCTAGCACATTTGTTAAGTCATCTGTGTGTTCAATGGTTCCCTCTTTGTGACATGTTAAAAATTCAACAATATTCAAGATAATCCATGAGTAAATATATAATACACATATCTAAGATTTCTGGCTTCATAGTTTTGTGGTCAATGCCCCTTTACACCCCTACGTTCTCTAACTCACTTCCTGTCCTCAAACCCTTCGGGTCTTCCCTACCATCTCAGTTTCCCAGGTTTTTCTCTCTGCGTGATCCTCTGGTTGGCTTACCTCAACTTCTGTGTCAGAATATTTCTCCCCTCCAATGCCCTTTAAACATTTGCTCTGTTCAGCACTCCCTCTTACTAACACTGACATTTCTCTGCCATTCAACTAGGGGAGTTCAACTCTTGTTGAGTTCTTTGCAAAATGCAGTAATTCTTGATCTTGACTGCACACTGGAATCATCTGGAAATATTCTCAATGAATTGATCTTGGATAGGGTTCAGAAATAAAAGCCCCATCTCCAGTTATCCTAATGTTTATAAGAACTGGCAGCCACCTGATCCAAGCATCAGGCAGCTCTGCACAGTTGTAAGAATTGATTTTGCAGCTCTTGATACACAGTTCTCATGAAAGAAGGTTGCACAAAGGGCATTTTTTCAGTATATAAGTAGGAAAGACTAAGAATTCTCAAGATGCACATACAGTACTTACCTTTTCTATAAATCCCAACGAGGTATGATGACCAGTCTTAAGTTTTAATATTCCCCTACTATCCACCCTAAAGCTTGGCCTTATTTCAATTCCTTATAACTATGTATTTCAGATAGATTTTCATTACCTCTTAATACGCATGTCCAAAACAAACCACACCACCTCATCTGATTTACTCCTCCTTCTAGTGCTGTCCATTCCATGAATGGCACCACCCTGCCATTACACTTCAGCTGCCGGAGTCAAAACCTCTGGATGAGCAAGTTCACCATCTCCTCACCCCCTTTTCAGACAAGTCCTCTCAATGCCACCTTCCAAATGTCCCTCAGATTTGACCACTTTCTCCATCCCCACTACACTGTTTTAGTTCAGGAAACCATCATCTCCTCTCTGGATTACAGCAACATCTCCCTAACTCTTAGCTCCCCTTAAAATCAGAGCATGCACACAGCCCACAGCCAACTGTGTACTGCACAACTGTCCTGCTCCCCACTGCCCACAGGATAAAATCCAAACCGGTTAATAAATCTCACTTACCTTTTACAACCTGGCCCTCCTACCTCTCTAGGATGGTTAATTTTATATGCCAACCTGGCTAAGCTATGGTGCCCAGTTATTTGGTCAAACACTAGACTAGATGTTGCTATGCAAGTATTTGTGGATATAATTAACATTTACCATCAGTTTACCATAACTAAAGTAGATCACCCCTTGATAATGTGGGTGGGCATCATCCAATCAACAGAAGGTCTTAAAAGCAAAGACTAAGGTTTTACAAAGGAGAAGCAATTTTATGCCTCAAAAATCTGACACAGAAACTCTACATGAGTTTCAGGTTGCAGATTTTCTGTGGAGATTTAGAACCCCAGACAGCAGTATCTGCATATCCAGCCTTCCAACTGCCCTACAGATTTCAGACTTGCTGGCCCCACAATTATGTAAGCCAAATATATATAGTATTTATACATACATATACACATATATGTGTACATATAATAATTCTATAAATAATGTAATGTAAACTATATCATATATAATACACATGTATATATAGTATATGTATATATACATGTGTATTATATATACATATTATATTTAGAGAGGAAGGAGTTCCTATCTCCTACTAGCTCTGTTTTTCTGAAGCTCTCTGGCTAATACACTCTCCAAGCTCATCTCTAGTCACCCCCTCCCCCATCCATACTGCAATCTTCTACTTCCACACAAATAATACCCCTAAACTAAATCTTGAACACCTCAAACATTTTACAAGTATGTCAGTGTTCTAGAGTCTCTCCAGATTGAAGCCACTGCCCTTCCCATCCCTTTCCATCCTTGACTCACCAGTCCAAGGCCTATTTAGGTCTTTAGTTAATTTAAGATTTCTTCTAGGGAGCTTTCCTAATCCTTCCATGTCACCAGGTGTCTCTAATGAGTGTTTTCTTTATAATTTGTCTTCCTTATCTTTCATGGCATATTTAAATACCCATTCACATATCTATTTCTCTTTCAGACTAGTAGTTCTTACACTCTTTGGAATAAAGCTGCCTCAGAGATATGATGAAAGCTATGGATCCTGTACTCACAAAAATGCAGATACATACCATATTTTCCATGCACCCCTATACTAGAATGCCAGTTCTTTAAAAGCAGGCACAGTGTGTACTCAGCACTCAGCCAGCCACTTGATAAGCACTAAAAAAATGTACCAAATGCATAACCATGTTTACTAGAACTAACACACACACAAAGATAAAACACCCATGGCTAAATGTATACTTAGTTTGAATTGTATAGCCCTCAAGTTACTTGAAGAAAATCTTAGACTGGAGAGTAATTCAGAGGACTCAATGAACAATTTGAAAATTAGCCCATTACCTAGATTAACTATGCAACCTGACACCAATGCTATCTATTGGTGCATAATCCTTAGCCCTGGTTTGTTTGTTTGTTTGGGCAAATTTATTTGTTTATTTGGAAAAATTAATTTGCTAGATTTATGGTCATGCTATGGTTTTCTTCAGTTTTAAAAAAAACCCTTTATAATATAAATACATAGTTTAAAACCAAAAACCACAAGTTCAGTGTTTCACAAAAGGAATGTAACCTATAGAAAAAAGTGCCACTCTGAATGCAAATTACAAAGATTCTTTTTCATCTATTATGACCATAAGAAGTGCTAGAGAAAGTGAGATAAATACTGTCATGCCCTGCTTGGTGTCCTGTCACAAACACACAAAAAAAGATAATGTGTGAATTCTGATTACATTTGTTGTACTTTGTGATTCCAGATAATTCCTCTCAATCCTTTGTCAATAACGTGCTCTGAATGAAGCACAGTTTAATTCTCGTTTCCTTCTTCACTGTTATAGGACCACTGCCCTAGTTCAAATCCTCCTGAAACCTTACTTAGCTCATTTCCATGGCCCCGCCTCCCAGCTATCTCTTCTTTCACACCTCTACAGGCTGTCCTGCATGCTGTTGCTGGAGTATCTTTAAAAAAGGACAAAAGAACATTTCTAATTTGTCAA
This sequence comes from Tonatia bakeri, assembly GCA_004024845.1. Lineage (NCBI taxonomy): Eukaryota > Metazoa > Chordata > Mammalia > Chiroptera > Phyllostomidae > Tonatia > Tonatia bakeri. The sequence goes on along the minus strand of PVIA01006403.1, from coordinate 11,990 downwards.
ATGACATTGCTTAAAGTTATTCAATGGTCCGCCGTTTGCTGAAAGAAAAAATAAACTCTTAGTGTGGTATTCGAAGTGCTCATCCATCTGCAGCTAACACTTAGCTCTAGTCAACCTACCTAGTCATTGTTCCCTGAATGCTTTTCCCAAAGTGTATACATGACCCGATCTTTCACATCATTCAGGGTTTTACTGGTAAGTCATCTATTGAGCTGATTTCCCTTATCACCCCATGAAAACAGTACATCTTGTCCATCACTCTCTGTTCTTTCATCCTGCTTTGGTTTTTTTTCTTCCTTTCAGCACTTACCACTGTCTGATGCTTTATGTATTTGTTCATTTCTTCACTGTCTCTCTCCCTTAGAAGGCATGCTCCATGAAGATACTGGCTTAATCAAACATCTGGCTCAACACTCTATCCCCAACACCTAGAATAATTACTTGGCCCATTCATGATAGGCCCTTAATAACTGTTACTAAATAAATGAATGAACCTCTCAACTAGTCTAACTCTATTCTTCTTCTCACAGTAATGTCTCAGATAGGAATATCCTTTTCTTCCTATACTACTTGACACAAATCACATCCATACTTCCAGTTCTAGCTCTGTAACATGAGGCATTCTTTCTCTTTGTTCCCACCATACTCCAAGTCCTGCCTGGGCAAGAACCACTTATTCTGTTTTACTCTATGTAACTGGATAGATAAGGGAAGACGACTTCTTCTCCACCACTGCTGTTTCCTTCTATGTGGAGTGGAGTTTAATGAGTATTACTAAAGAGGCCCTTTTCAGTCCCTTGACTCACTTTTCACCTACAGTAGTGAGCTCCTCATCTGACTAGTAATTTGGGGAGGCTCCGTTCAGATGTCTCATGTTCCTTCTCAGGAGTGAGCTGCCTGTAGAGTGCACAAGGTCCTCTCCCTCTTCTCCTGGCACACCAGCTCTGAGAGGAAGCCTGACTCCACTGGTGGGGTTCAATCCGGTCTAAGCTCCATACACTCTCTCACACTAAGCTCCATAATCCAACCTGGCACTTATCAGTAATAAGGAAAGTCTCTTGCATTTCTCACTTTTCAGAACTTGGAGAGTAGAAAGGGAAGAATACTGTCACTTATAATATTTCATCAGACCTCTCTCCCTTGTGAACCCAAAGCACCCAAATGCATAGGATCTCAAATACTCAGAAAATTGAATTGAACTGAGTTGCTTTTTAAATATAGGCATGGATTTACATCACAGACCGTATTCTCTCTCCTGTGACCAACAGCCAATATTTTCAGGTGATCTGACAGAATTGGTGATGAGGATCAGTTTTAACAATGTGTGTTTCCATAGGTAGTGTTAACTATAGGACTGGGTAGCCGACCTAACTTCATTTGGATCATATTGTAATGACATGAACTAATAAGTACAATAAATATTTGGTAACTAAAAATGAAGTCAATGAAGAAAACATATTTGGTATGAATTTTACAACACTCAAACATTCACACTACACCTTCATTTGTGCATTTTAAAACTGTGACAAGTTGACAATGATGTCTATTTAATTATAAATACTTGTTAGGTTAACATGCTTTTTAAAATAAAACTGTTCTCTCATAGCAGACAGTCTGTTCCAAATCACTGATGCTTTCACAAAACCCTGAAAGAGCTAATTTTGCAAATGGGCCTTCTAACACGTGAACAATGTCACGCTTGCAGTGTATTTTTCTCAACCTGGCAACCCACAGGGTCACTGTGGTCACCAAGCACATAGACTACATTAAAGATGGATTTCATGAAATAAAATAAAAGCAAAATAAGTTCAGGCTTTCCCATTAGAAAAAAAAAAGATGAAAAAGAAAGCAAATCTGCTCACCTGAAAACACATCAAGTCTTGCAGCCCCTGCATCTCTGGAAACAATATAAAAATATCATTTTTTCAGTGTGAAATTGTGTTTTAAAATTACATTAATCTGAATTACTTATGTGAAGTATAACCTATTATCATGCGACAAACAATAAAGAAATCCACTTAAATTGCTTCAGGAACAACCTAATTACTAAAAAGTTTCACTCTGCATTTATATATTAAGACCTATGATCACTCATAATTTGAGAATATTACAAAGCCTGAAACTCAGAAAGTTAAAAAAATAGATGGAATTAATGGTAGTTTCATGAAAAGTTTAACAAAATAGATACAAATATTTTTAAAAACTGATTGGAGAAAAATCCAGAAGTCAGAGAAAACTTTTCATGATATATTTTAATTTTTTAAATTTTAATTTTTTAAATATTTTAATTTTAAAAAAATTAAAAAGGAAAAGCAAATTACTAAGCAATAATGTACTGTATAAACACATTTTTAAAAACATATATAGTATACATGTACATATCTGTAATAAAAGAAACGAAAATGTTAACAGTGGCTTTCTGTAAGTCAGAGATTGGGAAAACTATACAGCCAATGGGCCAAATCTGGCCCACCAACTGTTTTTGTAAGTAACTGGAACACAATCACTCCCTTTGTTGACATATTGTCTGTGGCTGCCTTTCCATGACAATGGCAGAGTTGAGTAGCTTCAGCAGAGGACGCATGGCCCACAAAAGTGAAAATACTTCCCATCTGGCCTGCTACAAGGCAGTAGGCTGAACCCCACTCTGTGTTATAAGATTACTGTGTGAGTTTCTCTTTTCTTTTTTTTCTTACTTTTCTATGATTCACAGATATTATTTGTGCATTTTTAAAGTAAAACTTTAAAAAGGAAAGGAGAAAGAGCCAAAAGATCCTGGCTTCAGTATCAAGGTATGAGAAAAACAATGAGCAATAATGCCTAAGATATGGAAGAGGACATAAAAGGATGCTCAGAATAACAGAAAACAACCAGTCAGTCTTATGGGAAAATCTGAGTCTCTCCCCAAATTTCCAACAATTCCAACCCCAAACTACCCCATATAAAATTGAATATGTACACTGTACTTGTTATGCATGCCTAGTTTCAAATTTAGCCTCTTAGCTCCTTTCTCTAACCAACTGCTTCTTCTAAGCTCCTCCTACATAGAAATTCTGATGTTTCTTGAGCAATTTCTATGTGTCAGGTAAGCAGTGAATGAAATGTTCTTGAACTATTTTTATTTTGAACATTAGAAGGATTCTCTTCTTGGACTTCTGGCCAAGATGGAGGCGTAGGTAGACGCACTGTGCCTCCTCATACAACCAAAACTAAGGACAACAAAAATTTAGAAACAAAAAAACAACCAGAACAGAGAGAAATGAACTGAACGGAAGTCTGACAACCATTAATCTAGACCAGTAAGGAGGGGCAGAGCCGGAAGCCTACAGAGAGGGGTCGAGGGGTCCAGGCAGGAAAAAGCGGTGGCTGGCAGTCACGGGGGCACAGGCAGGAGGCAGCAGTTGACAGACCCCGAAGCGCAGGGGCAGCTGACGGACCTGGTGGCAGACCCTGGGCGCAGGAGGCAACAAGCAGACCCAGTGAGGTGTGCTAGGCAGCTGGCTATCCGCAGTCACACATTTGAGCGCAGATAAACTAGGCAAAAATGGGCAGCGACACAAACCGTGCAACCCAGTGACCCAGCACCTGGGAATAAAGCCTAAAAGCACCTATTGAAAACACCTGTGGGGGTTGAGGCTGGGAGAATCTCTCAACCTCACAGGAGAGCTCCTTGGGGAGACCCACAGAGTCCTAGAAAGTATAAGCCCACCCACCCAGGAGCCAGCACCAGAAGGGCCCAATCTGCCTGTGGGAAGTAGCAGAGGGGACTGAAGTCCTAGAGAGCAGAGCAGGTGCCACTGTTCCCCCTCAGACCCCGCCCCCACATACAATGTCACAACCCAGCGACTGAGGTGCCCCGCCCTGGTGAACACCTAAGGCTCCGTCCCTCATAGGTAACAGGCATGGCCAGACGAAAGAGGGGGGAATAAGATGGCTCAAACAGAATTGAAAGCCCCTTGGCCAGTACTTTTAAGCAAACGAGATCTAGCCAACCTATCAGATGCACAGTTCAAAGCACTGGTGATCAGATGCTCACAGAATTGGTTGATTTTGGAGGCAAATTAGATGAGAAAATGAAGGCTACAATAAGTGAAATGAAGAAAAATGTACAGGGAACCAATAGTGATGGAATGAAAGCTGGGTTTCAAATCAATGGAATGGACCAGAAGGAAGAAAGGAACAACCAAACAGAAAAGAATGAAGAAACAAGAATTCAAAAAAATGAGGAGAGGCTTAGGAACCTCCAGGACATCTTTAAACATTCCAACATCCTAATTACAGGGATACCGGAAGAGGAAGAGGAAAAACAACAAGTGGAAAAGTTATTTGAACAAATAATAAAGGAAAACTTCCCCAATTGGCAAGGGAAATAGACTTCCAGGAAGTCCACAAAGCTCAGAGAGTCCCAAAGAGCTTGGACCCAAGGAGGAACACGCCAAGGCACATCATAATTACATTAGCTAAGGTAAAAATGAAGGAGAGAATTCCAGAAGCAGCAAGAGATAAGGGGACAGTTACCTACAAAGGAGTTCCCATCAGACTGTCAACTGATTTCTCCAAAGAGACCTTGCAGGCAAGAAGGGGCTGGAAAGAAGTACTCTAAGTCATGAAAGGCAAGGACCTACATCCAAGATTGCTCTACCCAGCAAAGCTCTCATTTAGAATGGAAGGGCAGATAAAGTGCTTCTCAGATGAGGTCAAGTTAAAGAACCAAGCCCTTATTATATGAAATGTTAAAGGGACTTATCTAAGGAAAAGAAGATAAAAAATATGAACAGTAAAAAAAGACATCAAAGTCACAGTTAGTAACAACCACACCTAAAACAAAACAAACTAAGCAAACAACTAGAACAGGAACAGAAACACAGAAATGGAGATCACATTGAGGGTTAGCAACAGGGGAGTGGGAGGAGGAGAGAGGGGGAAAAGGTATAGAGAATAAGTAGCATAGACAATAGGTAGAAAATAGACAGGGGGAGGGCAAGAATAGTATGGGAAATGTAGAAGCTAAAGAACTTATGACACATGGACATGAACTAAAGGGAGGGAATGTTAGTGGGAGAGTGTGGGCAGGGTGAAGGGGAGTGAAGGGGGGAAATGGGATAACTGTAATAGCATAATCAATAAAATACATTTTAAAAAAGAATCAAACCCTATAAAAAAAAAGGATTCTCTTCTAATCCTTACCACAATGGCATGAAATTTAGCTATCATTCTTTCTATTATATACTTATACATTTTACAAAGTTCCATGTACACAATAGGTGCTCAATAAATGCCACTGTACTGAAAATTTTTAGAGAAACAGTTTCCTCACACAGAAATTCCATGGGTACAAGGCACAGAACAATAATTCACCTTTACATCATATTAAGACCTTGTATCATAGATTTTGTAATTTAGCCCAGGTAAATTTCTCTCTGAACAGCTGCTGGATTTGGCAGAGTCTCCTCACCACACCTTCCTGTACTGCCACTTATTCTTCTTTTCTTTTTACAGCATTTCTTTAATATCTTCCAGTTCTAATTTTGACAACTACAGGAAATCATCAAAACCTTGAATAAAATGTTATAAAATAATTTTTAATGACACAGGGACTATGTAAAGGCCTTCCTTATAAGACTTACCAAGCATCTTGAATAAGTCTATAAAACAGCTCCATTTCATGTCAAATACCAGCATCTACGCAGTGGTGGCAGTGTCAAGTGTTCACTGAAGACAGAGGAGCTGAGAAGTTCAGGCTGGCTGCATGGCCATTGGGAATGGCAAAGCTGAAGGCACAGGCTGGTCCCAAGAGAGCACCTGCTACGCCCCTGATCCCATTGAGGAATGTGGCCTCAAGTTTGCTACTTGTAAACAGATATGGGGTACCCAGATTTTTTATGTGGTACCTCCTATTTCTTAAACTTTGCAAACCATTCCTTCTTTTCCTCCTTTTCTTTATAAACACAGTGTGAATTTTCATTATGACTCAAACAAATGTGAGACAGGCCAGACTTGGTCAGGGTCTGCATATGTATTTAATGATTTCAGAGAGACAGAAACATAGATGTGAGAGAGAAATATCTGTCAGTTGCCTCCCATGCGTGCCCTGACTGGGGATCAAACCCACAACCTTTCGGTGTCTGGGTGACACTGCAACCAACTGAGCCACTCAACCAGGACAAGCACTGCTTTATTGATCACATTTCTCTTACTCCCTGAGTCTGAAGTCAATCTTTCTTTGCCATCCACTCAATCACCTCTGCTATGTAAACTGTTCCCATTGTTCTGGTCTACATTCCGATTTTACCTGCCCTCCATTGTTGAATGAATGAGTGAGACAACTTCAGAGGAGAAGACAGTTGGCCAAATAGACAAATGCATTCTTTCAGAGTAACAAACATCAAAGTTGAAATTTGTTCTTTCAGAGCTAGATATCAAGTTGCTGCAAATGGACATTCGGTAGGACAAAGAACTAATGCATACAAAAAGGGCCTTGTTTCAGAGCTGTGGGAAGGAGCAAATAGCTGCAGCCCTTACCTCCTGTAGAGAGAGAAAGACTGAGTGTTCATGAGTCTTGGCCCGATCCCTGTTTGCTCCCTCTAAGGTGAGTTCAGGACTCCCCTAACCAATCAACTTTATTCTTTTTCTCCTCTCCCCTCCTTTTCTGATAACCATAATTTCATTAGTTCTACAGAAAATTTCATATAAGGATGAGCTAGTAACCTTTTACTTAGTACAGGGCACTGCTGTGCAGAAAGCTCTGGATGGCTGGTTACCTGAACACACCCTGCCTTTACACGCAGTTATCTCCCTTCCTAGGCCAAAAATGGGGGACGAATGCAAACAGCTGCAATCCATTTATCAAGCTGTGGCAGGGAATTTAGGTCCCTCTACTGAGATCCCTAAGCTAAGAACCACCTACCACTTCCTGGGTAAGTCGCTTTCTGCAGAAGAGGTAAGTAAAATCTACTGTTATAGGAAAATACAAATATAAAAAAAATCAAGTGCCATATTCAATTAGCTGAAAAACTGACTCCCTCACAAGCCCCCACAGGTACACTTAAGTGGGACTTGAAGTGTTAAAGGGATTTCTGTAAACATTAGTGCCTTTGTCAGAAACAGTAAAATGGGGTAGAGAAGTTCTGCAGCCAGACAGCCTAAATTTGAACTCTAGCTCTGCCAAATAGCAATCGCATGGCCCTGATCAAGTCACCTCACTTCTGCACATCAACCTCCACATCTGCAGAGCTGGGGTTGCTGTGAAGACGTATGTGCTAACACCCATCCACAGGGTGCTGTAAACAGGGTCTGATACACGGTAGGAGAGCAACACCAGTTAGCTATTTTCTCTTTCACCGTGAAATTTGCTTTGATGCAGACTTTAATAAATGCCCAAATGCAAATCTAAATTCTTGGGACACAGTATATGCAGACACATAACAAAAACATCAGATGGCTATCTGCTATTACATTATTACTAACACAGAAAGAGACATCCAATTTACCTGAATTTCAAGTTTGATCATAAATACAAACTGGATAAATATGAATGACTCCTCCTTTCACAGGTTCCTTTTCCTATAAAAATGTTATTTTTATAGAAAATCAATCACAAAATATTGCAGGTGGGAAAAAGATGAAATTATTTTTTCATCTTTAAATATAACAACACTTGATTTATGTCATGAGGTTCCCACAATCACCTTTGTTCATGGACAAGCCTTACCTTGCATTGTCCAGCAACTCTGCCAGTGCTCCAAAAAGGAAACTGTGTGTGGTGCTGATGAAAAAATAGAGGGAAAGCCAAAGTTAAACTAACTCTAGAATCAGTGTAAGTTTCAAGAAAGTTGCAGACAAATGTTCTCCAGGTCCAGACAGATAATCAATTCGGGAGTTATTCCGCAAACATCTTTCTCAGCACCCTTAAGATTCTGAAGTAGATGCATTTCATTACAAAGCCAGGGCTGAGAACACAGTTGCCAAAACAGCTTTTCTACGCCTGATGAAATGAAGACTTCACGGGCCTCACTGCGCTTACAGCAAATGCTGACATTTGAAACTGCTTTGTAAATACTTGCTCAAGTTTTTTTCAAATATTTTTTTCATTAAAAATACATGTGTAATTTTTAAGGCCAAATTATTTCTGAAAAATCATGATCAAAAAACCCTGGCCAACAAAAAAGGCCCTCAGACTCCAACTGCAGGTACTGGCAGGACACCCTGTGTGCCTCCATAATCTATATGGTTCTGTAGAATCTTTTCACCTCTGAAAAGCCTGCTCCTTAAACAACCTCACGAATTAGTGCAGTCACTCTGTCCCCACGCCCTCGTGCCAGGTCCTAGGTAACAGAACGTACTACACAGCCATCACTATTCACACTTTGAAGGCTGAATAGTCAGTCATCTATGGATGAAATCAGGCTGCCTTCAGGGTCCCACACTTGCTTTTCATTTCCTGATGTGGCTACTTCAATCAGCAACTTTATCGCAGCATTAAGGGGAGATTCAGCACGCAATTTTCTTTTTATATTTAGTAAAGACAGAGCAAAGCAATAGACACCCTTTATCAAAAAAATATCTGCTCGTGGGTACAAAAGGAAGGATCATCTGCAATGTCTCAGAGATTTTAATACCTTAGGCCACAAGAAAAGGGGTTGGCTGGAACTTATTTTTTTTAAATATATACAATCATTTTTATGGAATTTTAAACTTTAAACATGTGCCAATGAGGGCTTTCTTGACTCAAGTCTGCTTTCAAGTTTGTAATTTAAAAAATCTACTGAATACCATTGTTGTAAAAGGTGTTCTTCACTCAAAAGAAAGCTAATATGTAAAAATCTCAAATAAAGCAAAAGAGAAGTGTAGGTAATACATGCTACAAAAGCAGCTTTTAAACCACAAACATTTCTAATAAATTTAAAACACATGATTGGATAGACAAAAATTCAAACAATCCTTCAGGAAAGTCACTGAAATTGCTCTGACAAAAATAAATGCTGTACAAGTTTGTACCATTTCACTCAAGAGATTTTACTGTCTGCCTGTCATGTGCCAGTGTGGGGGAACATGGTTTTTACCCTTTGGGAGCTCAAGCTAGTGGGGGATATGGAAAATACACAAGTCAGCAAACTCATTAAGATGATGATGATGTGATTAGGTGCTATGAAGAAAGGCAGATGGGGGAAAAGATGCTGGTACGGAGAAGGCATGAGTCAGCAAGAGACCCCCTTGATAGAAAGCATTAAACAGAGCCCTGAAGGATGAGAAGAACTCGGTCCTTCACAGAGCCACAGTGGAAACTCTCCAGCAGGAGCAGGAGGTGCAAAGACCCTGAAGCAGAAAAGAGCCAAGGAGGCCAATCTGCTGTGGCTATGGTGAAATGGGAGATCACGTTGAGATGGCCGGTTACAGTTAAGGGCTACATTCGGTTTCCACACAAACCTAAAAACCACTGTCATGTTTTAAGAATAGGGACATATCTGGTTTACTTTTGTTAAAAGTTTCCACTGACAGCTTCAGGAAAATGGACCATAGGGGAGCAAGAACAGGAAGCACAGAATCCAATTTAGTGGCTACAGGGAGGAGCCCAGAAGGGAGATGGCAATGGTCTGGACCAGTTGCTGGTAGAGGAGATGAAGCAGAATGGATGGATTTGAGACCTAGTTAGAGCACAGCAGGACTTGCTGACGATGGATTGGCTCATGAGGGGATTGGTGGGGGGTGAAGCAAGGGAGAAATAAAAAGCACTTCTGTTTTCACTAGCTAGGGGAGGTGAAAAGATGCCAATTCCTATTTGATTTTGTTCTAGCCCCATTTCAGTTCTCAGTTGCTCAGTTCTCATGTTGCTGTTGGTTATTTAGTTACCAAACCAACTGACAATGGAGAGGTTTGTGGGAGGAGGAGGCTGGAAGGCAGTAAAACTTGCAGAAACTCAACGAAACCGAGGCTGTGCAACCTTCCTTCCCAAGATAAAGTTCACAGTCCTTCCAGTACTCAGCTTAAAATGTTTCTAAAACTGAATTCAAAATTGCTATTTCTTTACTTGTCTTTCACCTCTGTTAACTCTTAATTATCTGTCCCATTCCTTCCAGCTTGAATTATTCTCCACAACAGAGAAATAAAAACTGAATCTGCTGAATATTGCCTATTTTACTCTATTTTCTGTAAAAATTGCACTGTTCCACACAGCAAGGCCAGCTTGCCTGATTTTCTCTGCACTTTTCTATGGTTTCAAATCTTTTACATCCCTTATATGGGCAATTCTCAACCAGTATTGTCACAACACCTTTTAAAATATACACTACCTGACTATTTAGTCAGGGACACTGACCTCTTTTCCCTTAGACTGTCAAATTAAATATAACAATAGCCCACACAACAATAACCATCCACCATGAATGAATTAAAATTATACTGATTTTTTTGTCAGAATGGCAACAGATATACATTTTTTTGGTGTGCTGCAGAATTTTAATAATCAAGTTAGGTGTGCCATGAGATGAGAAAGGTTAAAAATCTCTGCCTTATATCAGTACTTTTAGTAAATCCAAATTACTAAAAGATATCCCCCCCCCCAAAAAAAAAAAAAAAACATACCAGTGTGAATTACCCAGCACTAGCTTCTATGTGCTGCTGTGTTGGAAACTACAGATGGATGAGAAAACTTCTGTCATCTTCCTCAGCAACCTGAGCATCTGAAATAACTCCTCATCAGTAGCCAAAAGGCAGCCAGACCTGACACAGAAGTGAGAGTGCCTCTATAATAACTAAAATGTGAGAATTCCATCCTCAGAAAGGTTATCTTTTTGGAAAGCCTCTGGAGGCCACAGAGGCTGGAATCAATAACTACAAATTGTCCTCTAGAAGCAACTCTCATCTCTAAAATGTCAGTGCATTGGGCAGGGAAATCCCTAGAGACAGGCCACTTGGGTGGAGTGAGGGTTCTGCTGGCCTACAATACATAGTTTTGTTCAATATTAAATATCCCTACCACTTAGTGTTAATGGGGGGAAAGGGGGGAGGTTAGTCTAGCCCTGAATAAGTATCTTTATCATTTTTATCGTTTTCTAAAACATAAACAATTTTAAATACATAAATACTTTCTGTAAGTAAATGATACCAAGTTCGCTTTTTTTTTCAAATCGGCTTTTCTCTAGATACACCAAACTTTTCACTGTGAGACCCTCCCCTGTTCACCCTTTCCCCAGTCACTCACGAGTTGGCATGGATGAAATCCAGATGCAGCTGGGCCCGCCTCAGACTAGCATACTTGTCACCCATGTCCTCCAATGCGACCAGCGCAGCCCCAAAAGACAGGAATGTCCAGCCCTGTAGCGGTTCGCCCACGCCCACGCCCACGCCCTCTTCCGGAAACTTGCTGGGCGAGCTCACGCTACCCCTGGCGGCCAGAGTAGAAGCTCACTTTGTGCAGTAGGCTGATGTCTGGCAAGGTCCAAGTTGTTGCTGGTCTTGGATCCACCTTTTGGGCAAATGAGACGTCTGAGCCAAGCTCCTCTTTCGGAATTGAGATTTGTGTTGTTATCCTCTCATTCCCTAACTGGGAAATGGAGCTCAAGGTCAGGGTTAGAATTTGATCAGAAATAATCTCACACACACACACACACACACACACAACAAATCAGGGTTGGGGAGCAGGAACAACTCATAGATTGAAAGAACAAACTGATGGTTGCCAGATGGCAAAGGAGGTTGGTAGGGGTGAAAGGGGAAGGGATTAATTAGCAGTTATAAAACTAGCCGAAGGGATGTAAAATACAGCATAGACAATAATAATCAATAATATTGTAATACCTACGTATGGGGTCACATAGGTACTAGACTTTATAGGGTGATCACTTTGTAAGTTATACAAATGTTGAATCACTATGTTATACACCTGAAACTAATATAATATTGTATGTCAACCATAATTGTTAAATTTTTAAAAAATTAAAAAGAATCTGTATGGTAAGGTCAGGAAATATAAGGAAGGAAAATGGATAGTT